>CM055272.1:45751937-45811937 GCA_029237695.1 Conchocele bisecta
GTATATTCTCACAAATCATCTAAACATCACACAATGCGCTCAAACCAAAAGAACTGACAGATTCGACAAGCAAACTCCTGGAAGAACTCAACGGACCTAACCCTAATTTTATGGATTGTTTCGCAAAGGCTCCCTGCGTGACAGCCATAACAATTCTGGATTAACATGGTAACGTCCCCTCGCCCTGCGTGACAGAAAAGCCGAGCTACAACGGTCCCTGTTAAATTTTAATTCGTAGGTCGAATACTAGGCTCCGGGGACTGGTGGCGAAACTCATAGAATTGTGGGGGGCGATGTTGCCCCTCCACTTCTCGGCGTCAGTGAAAGCGGCGGGGTCCCCGTCCCACCGTTCGCCCCATCCAGGTTCAATAATGAAGGCATTGAGGTGGTGGTAATAGCTCGTCAAAAACCACCTTGGTAAAAAGGTAAATGTATAAAGCAAAGATGGTACGGATCAAGAGCCCGATTTAAACCAAAATAATGTCTAATGCTTATTTAATCTTACCCAAAGTGCTCTTGAGGGAGTTAATCATTTATTTTCCAAAACTAAATGGATTATTTCATATAAAGAAACTAATAAGACTGCACACATTTGGATGGAATTAAAAGTATGCAGCATTATATAAAACTGACTGATTTTATTAACATTTAGCACAGCCAAAAATGGCTGTGATACTTTAATTAAAATTTACAGTATAATAAAAACAAATATAAAAGTTTCTTCCTTCCTGAAAGTGGTACTTAGGCTAAGATAAAGTATCCTTATTAGCATTTTTGGTGAAATCGTCTACTTCACGGGTGGCCAATTATTGGATTTTTAATCAATGCCTTGTAATGGCTCTATGACTGCTGAAATTGTAAATTTATATTTTACGTGCTTTTGATCGTATGCACAAGACAAAAATTAAAATTAAGACGATCGTCAAATTATGACGATTTTATAGGAACGAAATTTCTTGCTTTATATATGGCGGCCCATATTGGATTTTCCGTTCATTACATTGGGATTACGTCACTGGAATTTATCCTGTTTTAGATATATTCATTGGTATCGAAAATATGGTAAACTGGGTTAGGACAAAAATGAAGTATCTCTACCGTTGACTGATTAAGGAATCTAATCCCACGATTTTGTTAATTTGACCTAATTAATATGCTAATTTAGGTCACTTACGAAAAATGCTAACACATATGGTAAATGGGACAATCCGGCCAGGTTAGCTTTAGTCCTTTTGGATTCTTATCATTATTATGTTTCCCAGCCTCAAAACCTTGCTGGTACTGCAACATTTCCTAGGTTCACTAATGAAACATACAAGACTAGCTAGAGGACTAGACATGCCAATTCTCTGTTTTCAGAATGGTTTCCATCTGGGCAGAACTCAAACTCCTACAAATGCTTATCACGTTACATGTTAACAATGTTAGTTAGTTATTCTAGTTACAAAACTGTGTGACTTGTACTTCCTTTGTTCCTTTCCGCACCGCACATTGACAATGCAATTTGTAGCGAGAAGCAAAATTGTGCCATTGAATTTGCTTGATTAGGGGAATTGGAATTGGTACGAATATGTGCATAGCAACTTTTTAGTGAAAGGTCCGACCAGTGCAGTGGGCGAAAATTAATTGAACAATATGAAGGTATGCTGTGTCGATCAGTCCGTCAACATCCATTGTGGTGTATGTATAATATATAAAGCAAAGCTGGCACGAAATGGATGGCATTAGCAATCGTTTAGGTGAGGTACGGTCGTGTAAGTGGGACGAAATGGAACCATACGAAGGTATGCTGGCGTGTAACTACTGACGTCCATCTATCCGTTTTCTGCAAATATTATATCATTGAAAGAAATCGCACAATGTTTCTTAGGTACAAAATCAACATTGTCGTGACTTCCATATTTGATCCAAGTGCAATACAATCAATGGGCGGATTCAGGGTGGCGGGGGGGGGGGGGGGTGGGGGGGTGGGGCGGGGCGCCGCGCCCTCCCCCCCCACCCCCAAAAAAGAAAATTCACCGAGTAATAGATTTTTTTTACAAGTAATCCAGGCCCCAACCTAAACCGGGGTTTTTTTTTTCATGGCCCAACGGGTGCCATGGTAATTCATGCAGATTTTGTCGGTCGTTTTCCTTATTGTTTCAAAATGTAAACGTTTTTTTCAATTAAAAAATCATGTTTAAATACATTACTGTGACAAGTGTTCTGCTCCAAAAGTGTGCCAGAACGCAAGAAAATGCGATGTGAATTCTGCTCGGACGACTATTTTTGCAATACTTGACTAATTATTATCGAAATCGGTGCATAGCTCGTTCGATAATATAGGTCCAAGTAATTGCAAAATAAGTTAACGGACCCCCCCCCCTACGCCCCCCCCCCCCCCCCCCCCCCGCCCCCCCCCCCCCTCCTAAACCCGAAATCCTGCAATCCCGTCGCCCTTTGTACATTCTTAAGTTTGATTGATCTTACATTGATCAGAGGACATTCATAACCCATAAATTGGAAACATTATTATAGCACATCTTGAATATCCTGAGTATACTATCTGTGGACCCGAGTGCCTATGAAAGAAAAACTGAAAAATCGTCCGCAAAGAACTCTGACTTAATTACAATTTAATTGAAATATGGGGCATGCCAATGTGATTTTGTAATCCCCTAAGAACATGCGGCGGAGTTTTCATGAAAATTTTGTTTCTTTTACCAGAAAACTCGTGATAATTTTCCGTTCACGTAAGGGACGTCGAAAGATGACGAAACCTTTCATAGCAAAGATGTAGCCAATTTTGCTCATGAAAGTTTCGTCGTCAACTTTCGACGGTCAAATTTTACGGAAAATATATTCGTGTAAATTGTGGTAAATATTTGTCATGAGATATCGCAACATGTTTCTTTGGTAACAAAACCACATGGTGTTGTCTCATTATCTATGCCCAATTAATTTTCAATTCAATAATGATCAGGCATCGATTTCCAGCAGTCGTGGAGGAAATCATAATGGGGAAAATGCATAAACGTTTTGCGGAACTACTTATCAAAATTATCAAGACTTTAGCAGTTCCGTGAATATACGTCTAATGTCTGTTCGGCAGGTGTCATTGAAACGTTTTATCGCTGCTCCACTCGTGAAAGATTGTAGATTCCGTATGAGACTGCGTGATGTTGATAAATTAGCTGATCAGGCGATAACACTTAGCAATCCTAACTCACCATAACAACGATGGATGCAGTTTTTGTAGTCTGCTGCTGTTTTTACTGTTCATTTTTCTCGATGAAACCATGTTTTGACAGCGCGTGAGAATTGTCTCCATTTTTCCAATACAATTTAATGTTTTTTTTGTGAAAAAAAAAAGAGTTAAACATGACAAAATTAGCAGACGACTACAAGCAGTTTCCGCCTTTTAAAGATTAAGTCACATGTTATCATGCTATGTAACATATTAAATATTGATGTATGCGTCTGGAGACAATTCTTATGTGCTGACCAAAAAACGTGCTTGTGTTGCTAAAAATGTAAAAACAACTTTCTTTTTCACAGCAGACGACACTATTCCGTTACCGCCTTTAAAATATTAAGTCACATGTTCTCATGCTACGTATCATATTGATAAATGCGCGTCGCGCACTCGTTCCAATTGCATGTGGCTATTTTCACGGTCTATCAACGTACCGTATATTACTGTCCAACTGCACAACAGCAAACCATATCGTCGGATCTGAAAGTAGAAACAGCTACAGTTTATAACGTACATGTACATACACCCTGGATTTTTTCAGGTTCCACAAATGAACTAGTGCCTATCGTTTACACATCGTTTTCGTAATTAGAAAACGATGTTTTCGTTGGTTTAAACGTGTCACACGTTTAAACCAACGAAAACAGCATTTTCTAATTAAAAAGAATGAACAGGTGTGAAAACGATGTGTAAAAGACGTACGTTGAAAACACGACACGACTTGCGTTGAAATACATGACCTGAGTACCGCAAGGTTTTAACCATTTCACCCCTAAGTAACTGAATGGGCTGCGATATATTAATTTTGCAACCAATCCAATCATCGCAAAATGATTTTCAGACTATTCCATTTATAATCAAAGTACTGAAAGTACTGAACATAGGGTACTACAAGATTAAACTAGATTGATTGATTTATTGTTGGTGTTGCAGTTTCATTAACCCTTAAAGGTACATGCCCACTCAGTAGGTACAAAATGTTCTTTACATCAGAGACATCATCTGAGACATTTCCTGGCAAAATAAACATTCATGCGCCATTATCCCACGTACTGATTGGCATTATTATACATGTTATATCAGACGTAAATGTACACACTGATATCAGGGGCGATAACCGTGTTTGCTTAAAATGTTAACGGACACTACTATTTAATCTCTGTATTAATTTATGATGTGCAATGATCATACTTTAAAATCTGTCGAAAATATTATTTTTTCAGGTGACGCATTTCTTTAGTATATAATTAAAAAATAAAAAATGTCATGCCTCATTTGCATATGAAAATAGCCTGATACCACCGCCACTATCAGTAAAATAAATATTACTAAATGATTATATCTGTACACTGTATAGCGGGCACTTGTAACGTTTAGAAACTTGTTAGATTTTTTTTGTCGTATTTCAGTACTTGCATTAATATGGGTATTAATATAAGCTGGTTGTGTTATACTGTCATTAATGTGTTCCCTGACTGTAAGTTATCACCTTAAATACTGACTTATTGACCCCCTTCCCTGAACGTAGAATTGACACTCATGTTGCGTGTATTGGCCACCATAGACAAATGTCAATCGGGCCATATTCAGGAATGTCACTAAAATCCACTGTAAATCCATCGATAGAGAGAGAGAATGAGGATTAAACATCAGTTAGACCTACGCGTGCGAGTTTTGTTTCGCACAGGTGTCGGGTGAGTTTAAAAATAGGCTGTCGGAATGGCAAACTTGATGTAGTTTGTGTGTTAAACGCGTCGCTTGTTTCGGAGAGTATTCGGAGGGGAGTTAACTCTGTTACTAAATTTAGCGATGACCGCACGATTCCAACGCGATTCCATTGGCTGTTTTATATGCAGATATTCTCAGCTGTCAATCACAGGCGTCCGCACCGCGGGGGGTCGTGGGCGGAGCCAAATGATCCCGCTCGATCGCAATACATACGGATACACATGTACCCTATGTAAAAAGGGGGTATTTGTTGTTCTTAAAAATATGAAAATTACTTTCAAACAGTGCAGATCCTGATGAGACGGCTCGTACGGCCGGCTCATCTGGATCTGCACTGTTTGCATAAACCGATATAGCGGGCTTTCGGGTTGAAAGGGTTTAAGATGGAAATGTAATATACAGGTACAAAGGATCGGAAACTGCCGGATGCCTATTTGCATATGTGTAGTATTTTTCTTAATTGACATAATTAGCATATTAATTAGGTCAACACACAACATCAGGAATAGGAATATTAATAAGTCACATAGAGACTTCGTTTTGGTGTCTACACCCATGTTTTCAATACCTAGCAATCTATCTAACATACTTTCAGTGGCGTAATACCATTCAATGACGGAAAATCCAATATGGCCGCCATATATGAGGAGATGCGTCTTAAAACCGTCATAATTTGACGATCGTCTTCTTTTTTATGTCTGTACATATGCTATCAGAAGCATGCAACGCATACCTTATGTTTTCAGTAAAATATAGCCATTTCAACCTATCTATCGGACAGAGATTACAATGTATGTTTTACATGCTTCTGATACCACACGCACAGCCATAAGTAAAAGGGCGGTTCTCAAATTACTAGTAAGACTCTGTTTACATCACGTGACCAATAGGTTCGGTGTTTTCTTTTAAATACTACAAATATGCTGAAAACTGGTGGTAAAAGCATCCCAAAATGTTCCTCAAGTGAAACTGGGTAGTAATGGATCAAGTTGCAAGCAAACTGTGTACGTGGACTCAAAACGCCCGCACTATTTTTGTTTATACCGGACTACTTTTGCATACCTCTTTGGTGAGTTCGCGCCCTTTAGTATTCTCTAACCTCATTGAATGGGTTTACTCCACCGAAATTCTGCTAGAGAGATTCCCTGGTCTCGAAAACATGGATGTAGACACTAAAACGATGTCTCTAGTTGATATATTAAGTGAGCTATTCCTGATTTTGCAATTTGACCTAATTAATATGTTAGACTGGCCTTTTACCTCAAATACTGATTATTACGGTGGCCATATTGGAATTAACCCTTTCAACCCTAAGGAACTGGACTGGACTGTGATATGCTAATTTTCCGACCAATCCAATGGTCACAAAATGATTTTCAGATTCGTCCATTTATGAAAAGGGGGTGTTTTTGTTCTAAGAAATATGAAAATTACTTTCAAAAAGTGCAGATCCTGGTGAGACGGCTCGTTACTAGCCGGCTCATCTGGATCTGCACTTTTTGCATAAACGCTATAGCGGGATTTCGGGTTCAAAGGGTTAATGGCTCTATATGACTGAAATTGTAAGATACATGTATGCATTACGTGCTTCTGCTAGCATATATACAGTCATAAAAAGGGAAGACGATCGTCAATTATGATGGATTTCTTCATATATACCGGCCATATCTGATTTGCCGTCATTGATTGGTATTACACCATTGAAATGATCTTAGATAGATTCATTGGTATCGAAACAATTGGTATAGACACCGAAACGAAGTCTCTAGGTGACTTATTAAAGGAGATATTCCTGATTTTCTGATTTGACCTAATTAACATGCTAATTATGTCAATTAAGAAAAATGCTATACATATGAAACTAGGCATCGGGCAGTTTCAGAGTCCGTTGGACATATACATTACATCTCCAAGTTATTGGAAATCATTCTAATGTGTCGTCAAAGCAAGATTTTGATGAGAAAAATGGAGAGAAAAAACACAACAAAACGGCAGACGATACAATTTAATTCAGCATTGTAATGGTTAAGGAGCTACTAGAACTTACCATCATTGTCCCTATGTTACCCACAATTCCCATACGACGTGTGATCTGGTAATTCCTATACATAGTGAAAATCTCCCAGTCTCCACGCTTGCCTCTCCCAACTGATTCAGTACTTAAAGGTACATGCCCACTCAATAGGCACAAAATGTTCTTTATAGGAATTAAAATAAGTGAACAATTGTGTCACTATTCCACCAGTTCTAAAATCTACGAGTGCCCGGAATAGAGATATAATCATTTAGTAATATTTATTTTACTTATAGTGATGCGCGGTAGTATCAGGGTATATATGCAAATGAGGCATGCTACTTCTTTAATTATTTACTATTAAATGCGTCACCTGAAAAAAATAATATTTTAGACAGATAATAAAGTATGATCATTGCACATCAACACATAAATACAGAGAATAAATAGTAATGTCCGTTAACATTTTAAGGAAACACGGTTATCGCCCTTGATAACAGGGTGGAATTTTCGTTTGATATAAAATGTATAATAATGCCAATCAATACGTGGGGTAATGGCGAATTAATGTTTATTTTGCCAGACAATGTCTCAGATGATGTCTCTGATATAAAGAACAGTCTGTGCCCATTGAGTGAGCATGTACCTTTAACCCTTATAATACGGGACATGAAGATTGTCGTCTGCCGTTGTTTATATTTTGTTTTCATTCTTACTAAAAACATGATTTGACAGCAGTTTAGAATCATTTCAATTGGAAATGATTCTAAATTGTTGTCAAAGCATGTTTTTGATAATAAAAATGGAAAATAAAGATTACGGCAGACGATAAAATGTAATTCAGCATCGTAATGGTTATAGAGCTACAAGAACTTACCAGCATTGTCCCTATGTTACCCAGAATTCCCATACGACGTGTGATCTGGTTATTCCTATACAGAGTGAAAATCTCCCAGTATCCACGCTTGCCTCTCCCAACTGATTCAGTACTTAACCCTTATAATACGAGATATGTAGATTGTCGTCTGCTGTTGTTTATATGTTGCTTTCATTCTTACTAAAAACATGATTTGACACCACTTTAGAATCATTTCTACTGGAAATGATTCTAAAGTGTTGTCAAAGCATGTTTTTGATAATAAAAATGGAAAATAAAATTTATGGCAGACGATAGAATTTAATTCAGCATTGTGAAGGTTATAGAGCTACATGTACAAGAACGTACCAGCATTGTCCCTATGTTACCCACACTTCCCATACGACGTGTGATCATTCTAATGTGTTGTCAAAGCAAGATTTGGATGAGAAAATGGAAAATAACAAATAAACGGCAGACGATAAAAGTTATTCAGTATTGCTACTAGAACTTACCATCATTGTCTGTATGTTCCCCGCGATTTCCATACGACGTGGGTTCTGTTAATTCCCTTCACAGTGAAAATCTCTCAGTATCCACGTTTTAAAGGTACATTCCCACTCAGCAGGCGCAAACTGTTCTTTATAGGAATTAAATAAGTGTATAGTTGTGTCACTATTCAAAGTTATTCAGTATTGCTACTAGAACTTACCATCATTGTCTGTATGTTCCCCGCGATTTCCATACGACGTGGGTTCTGTTAATTCCCTTCACAGTGAAAATCTCTCAGTATCCACGTTTTAAAGGTACATTCCCACTCAGCAGGCGCAAACTGTTCTTTATAGGAATTAAATAAGTGTATAGTTGTGTCACTATTCCACCAGTTTCTAAAAAATAACTTACCATCATTGTCTCTATTATGTTCCCGACAATTCCCATACGACGTTTGATCTGGTAATTCCTGCTACAAAGTGAATATCTCTGTATCCACGCTTTAAAACTGTCTGTCCCAACTGATATAGTGTACTTAATCCTTAGAATGCGGAAACTGAAAAGTGTCGCTGTTGTTTTATATTTGTTTCTTTTGTTTGTTAATAAAACATGGTTTGACAGCACTTTAGAATCATTTCCATCGGAAATGATTTGAAAGTGTTGTCATAACATGTTTTTGATGAGAAAATGGTCAATAAAAATAAACAGCAGACGATACAATTTAATTCAGCATTGTAAAGGTTAAGCATTGTCCCTATGTTCCCCACGACCTGTGATCTGGTTATTCCTGTACACAGTATAAATCTCTCAGTCTCTCAAAACTGATTCAGCGACAGACGTACGTGAACCTGTTCTGCGATACTCATTGACCGATGTATATTTGTTTTCATTTATTTGTTTGTAATGTAATTCAAATAATTCGATATCCCATCCCAGTAAACAAGCCACTGTGGTACATGCGGAGGATTGTTGAGTGTGAGGAATGCAGGGATTCCGCTGGCGATCGCCACTTTCGCAATTGGCGATAAAATAAACAATTGGCGATAAAAAATTACAATTTTCGAATGATTTTTTTTCTCTTTTTGGATGTTTTTTTTTTTTTTTTTTTTGAAGTGGCGATTTTTGTTACTTTCCCTAGCGCCATCCCTGGGAATGGGCATTATGGCGTTCGCCATTCAGTCATGAAGCGACTGCTTCTTGCCAACATGTAACACCCTTATCAGACTGCACAATGGAGATAGCAGACCACGACGTAAACTGGGCACAAATGGCATAAGCTCCATTTCTCCAGTCACAATCACTTTGGTATTACCTGCCCTATCGCATCGCCGGTTGTTGCCGATTTTCATTTCGAAAACATACGATATCTTTCGCAAATTACGTCGAAAGTTGACACAAAATTCAGATCTCACGCGGAACAGAATTCCGCATGAGCTCTGAATATGTTGTCAATTTCCGACTTCATATACGAAAAATACGACCGATTTTCCAAATCGATATCGGCGAAAAATATCTATACAATAAGGGATGTAATTCCAGCGCCGGGCCGATTGTAGACCAACTAATCTTCATCGGAATGGCACACTGTCCCTAGAGTCCGACGCCGATATAGACATGCCCGGAGAAATGGGGGCTTATGGGTTTTACGACCAGTGTAGATCCAAATCAAGCTGTGCATCCGCACAGTCTGATCAGGATCTCAACTGTTCGACATTCCATCAATGGAACACCAGTAATGCTTCTAACAAGCAATGCAGCTCGGTATCAGGTTACCGGAGTGTGATATTTGATCAGGAGCTAAACTGGTCACAAATCCATAAGTCCCATTTTCTCCACATACAGCCACGTAGACGACAACAAGCGCGTGAAGCCAGCATTCTGAATGCAATAAACTATGGCCGCTCGTTGCGACATTTGTCCACAGGTGGAAGACTCGGACCTATGACCCAATACTAGGTTCATTTGAAAAACGTTACCCCACCCACCCATTTCCATACACTATTACCTTACATGCCTTTCCGGGAAAAGGCTGTAAGGTATAGTGTATGGAAATGGGTGGGTGGGGGTAACGTTTTCCAAATGAGCCAAGTATTGGGTCCTAGATCCGAGTCTTCACCTGTTCATTTGTATAGATGTATATCGACGCCAATTATGCTATGTTACTTGAATGTCGTTTCCGTTGCTTTCATCACGTAACGAGCTCGGTGGTATCTATAATTTATGATTAATTGTCATACATGTACAAAAGTAATAAAATATTATTAAACGAAACTACATCGCCAGTTCGCTGTTTAATCATATTTTATTGTTCTTTTATAAATATGTATGAACATTACAATAGAGTATAGACAAAACAATCCAGAACAGCATTGTCATCACAGTTTATTAGCTTCACACTGTATCCCTAGGTAGTTATTCTATGAACAAAGCAAAATATATGAAACGTGAACATATTTTAATATTCGCTCCTTTAGTCGACAGGCCAACTCTGAAAAGCCCACATAAATTGTTGATAGGGCCGGCGGGGTGGAAACGGTTTTATTGTAGTTTCCTATGGAACTATAACAATATTCTAAATCTGATAAGAAATGTTTCCAGCTGGAAAAAGTGTACACAATCGCTTTAATTTGTATACATTCAAAATGGCTACCATTTTGTGTAGCATTCGGCATTTTCAGCTTGATATATTCCCACGAAATAGCAATTCGTTCCCTAAATTTAACAATTCGTTCCCTCAAATTAACAATTAGTTCCCACCATATAACAATTCGTTTCCTCGAATTAACAATTCGTTCCCACGAAGTAAAAATTCGTTCCCTCAATTAACAGTTCGTTCCCTCGAATTAACACTTCGTTCCCATGATATAACAATTCGTTCCCACGAATTAACACCATGGGAACGAATTTTTATTTCGTGGGAACGAAGTGTTTAAATTGAGGGAACGAATTGTTAATTCGTGGGAACGAATTGTTAAATTGAGGAACGAATTGTTATTTCGTGGGAACGAATTAATAAAAAAAGAGTATACGTCCCCTGCGGAGGTCCGTACAAGTATGCTAGATTTATTGTTGTTACGTGTTTTTCTTATAGCATGCCGGGTTCAAAGCACATTATTATAATTTAGACGAATTCTAAATTAGTAAAAAATTCAAAATGGCCACCAAAATAAAATTGTGAATACAATGAACAAGATATTTCATGCGTTATAACATGAAAACATTCCAGTCTAATACATCACCGCAGAGGATTGTCTAAGAAAGCATATTTCGCGAGTAAATTACCAAACGCTTATCTGGAAGTAGTCACTGATCATTACGCCAAGCACAACATCACCTGTAGGAAATTGCTGGAGATGGCGGATTTTGGCACGGATTACACTGGTGTGACAACACCCCTACACCCTAAGCTGTGATGCATTTGGTGCTACAGTGGGGTCAGCGTGTAAGTGCACACACGAACGAACACGACAGGTTGAACTTGGAACCAACCTGTCGTGTTCGTTCGTGTGTGCACTTACACGCTGACCCCACTGTATGTGGTTTATGTGAGGAGATATTTAACACGCTGGCAATGTTTGTTTGTTGTCAACGGTTTACAGTGCACACATGTAAGTAAAGCTATAAGTAAGTGACAACACCCCTGCGCCCCAAGCTTTGACGTATTTTGTGCTATGTGGTTATGTAAGGAGATGTTTAACACGCTGGCAATGTTTGTGTGTTGTCAACGGTTTACAGTGCACAACTGACTATAAGTAAAGTCAGCACTGCCTCAATGAGTCGGTAGAACAAACAGTAAAATATAACCCGTTTCACTAAACTTTGTACGACTAAAATGTTCGTAAGTGCAAATTTAGGATTGTCTGGAAACTTCAATTTATGGATTTACATTTATTGAACATAGGCTGCATATGCAGCCTATGCTCAATAAATGTAAATCCAAAAATTGGTTACAAGAAAACATTGTTAATGTGAAATTTACAGACTATCATATAGTTGGACTTACGAACCTTTTTAGTCGCACGAACTTTAGTGAAACGGACCCCTGATGAGGAGGAAAGTGGTTGAAATCACATCACCTGTTCTTTGTACCTTTAACTGGTCTGACGACATAGGCACACTATCGATCGCCATTGTTTTGGAAATATTGTATAAGAGTACATACGTTGTTGTCTACGTGAACTGCTCTCAGAGTTTCAACCATGGTAAGACTGTATCAGGTACGCATGCATCAGGACGTAATTTAAATACTCTGTATTGGCTGGCATGTCCTGTACTTCCTGTCTTATACAAGTAGCAAAAGACACTGCTATTTATTATTGACAAACTGTCTTCACTGGAACAACATATATATCATACTAGTATTCCATACTTGGTGACAACATTATATCCCTTCCAGCAGCATCAACTGACTTTGAAATTAGCAATACAGGTACATGTATACAGTAGTATGGAAGCGTCCTGGTGCCAATGCTAAAACTAGTTTTATCTCCCAATCACGAGGCGGTATCTCCCAATCACGAGGCGGTATCTCCCAATCACGAGGCGGTATCTCCCAATCACGAGGCGGTATCTCCCAATCAGGACTCGGTATCTCCCATCACGAGGTGGTATCTCCCAATCACGAGGCGGTATCTCCCAATCAGGACTCGGTATCTCCCAATCAGGACTCGGTATCTCCCAATCAGGACTTAGTATCTCCTTAGGACTTAGGAATTAGGAGTTACTATCTACTAATTAGGAGTTACTATCTCCTAATTAGGACTTACTATCTGTGTCAACGCTAACATATATTTTGACAAACATATATTTTGACAAAGATAGTAAGTCCTAATTACAGTAGTGATATGAAATGTGACATTCTATTAATTTGCATATACATTCGAAATATGTCTTAGCACCATGAGAAAATATACTTCTCGACATATGCACCCAATGAACCACATGGTCAGTCTGTATTTACATAATGTAATATATATACATTGTACAGTTGAACCCCTCTAAACCGGACACCCTGGGGGGACCCTGGGGGGACCCCAGGGTGTCCGGTTTAGAGGGGTTCCACTGTACAACAGATAGAGTAATACTTCAAGACACGCGTGGTTGCTTAGCGATCACGCACAGACTTAATATCGGATGGTGAATGGCAATGCAACATATCTAAATTAAGCTCAACTAACTTTCCTCTGTGTTCGGTTTTAACGGGGTTCTACTGTACCTGTAGTTCTCAGTGATATGTGATGTTATTGTAGATGGTACATTCTTTCTGTGACTTATGAACAGATTATTTTATCTGCGTGTCAGATGCTGCTTACATGTATGTCGTGGTTTTGTTAGGCGCAGGTGGGCCTGTAGCCGATTCATCAAAATTGAATATCTAGCTTAAAGTATACTTTGAGGGATTAATCATTTATTTTTCCCGAAATGCATTATTTCATATAGAACTAACGACTTCGTATATTTGATGATTAAAAGTATGCAGACTTATTATGCTGAATGTATTACATTATCACAGCCAAAATGGCTGTGATAATGTAATAAATTCAATATAATAAAAATTAATAAATTTATCCTTAAAGCCCCTATACGGCTCAAGTTGCCGAATTTGGCCTCCTATTGGGTTTTCCCACACATAAATCCAACAGGTTTCTATTTACACACACTTTGAAACTGTTTGCATTCATTTTGGTACAAAAATGAGTTTGTAGTCGATGAAAATAACAATAGTTGTTGATAAACAAACAGCAGGTGCGTGTTTCAAAGCCCGATTGATTTTCCGATAGACGCTCGGGTCAACTCCTCAACTCTCCGATTCGCGACCGATGAATTCCGATAGCCGGAGTTTATCGACTCGCTTCCGAGCCGAAGCCGTTGGGTTACGGAAATGAAATTGTCAATATTTACATTTTGCACCGAGTGGTACACAAAACAAGTTTGTGTTGTCTTCACATTGCGATTAAGATGTAAATCTCAAGACTTGAGATGTATCTATTAGGCAGTATATGTTAGTTTTGTGTACTAAATCAGTTGCCAAACATGTTTTTGTGTTTGAAAAAATCGGAAAATTGTAATACTGAGCCGTTCAGGGCCTTTAAATTGAAAATTTCTCCCTCAAAGTATGCTTTGCTAGATATGTATACTTTGCAATGTTGGTGAAATAGGCTACTGATCTTTGTGTAGGCACTATGAATAATGGGATTTTATGAGAAACAGAAATGATATTACTTCTAGAAACTGGTGATGGTAAATTTGAGGCACACGGAGTTCAAATCCTTGCTTATAATACATTGACTATAGAATGACTACATGTTAATTGTTTCTACATGTCTAAAACCGTATAATACACTATCCTATCAACATGCCGATCGCCTGTGATTTAATTATCTGAATGCTTTTAAAATGTCCTTCCTCAGTTGCATATCAAAATAACCTGACATTTATACAACGCGCGTCTCTATCAGGAAATTAAATATTACACAATGATTATTTCGGTATAGCGGACACTCGTATTTTTTTAAAACTTACAGTTATACACGTATTTGTGGCTGTGACTTGAGAAATGGCGATCGTGACCAGTGTAGATCCAGATCAGCCTGTGCATCCGCACAGTCTGATCAGGATCTGCACTGTTCGCCATACTACAAATGAAACACTCGTCATGCTTTTTACAAACACTATATATGAGGCTACAGGAGTGTGTTATTCGATCAGGAGCTACACTGGTCACAAATCCCATAAGCCCTATTTCTCCAGTCACAGCCACATTTAATTTCTACAGCGAAACGTCTCTAAACCGGGGTCCCCATAGTGTCCGGCTTGGAGAGGTTTCACTGTAGGCATCTGATCAATCACCTGAGATAAATGACCAACAAACCCATCGAAAATAAGATCACATGTGTTTTATTGGTGTCCGGTTTAGAGAGGTTCCACTATATAAAGAACAGTTTGTGCCTAATATAATCGATGGGACCCCAACTTTAATTTTTTTTTCACGGTGTAGAAATGAAGACATGTCCCTAATGAGGCATATTCGTAAACAGCGGCAGCGGTAGCTAACGACAATCAAGTCAGCCGTCTGATGAATAATTCGTTACGTGATGAAAGTAACGGAAACCAGATACAAGGAACAGAGCATAATGGAGTCAAGCCATGTGATTTTGTACCTAAGAAGATGTGCGATCTCATGATATGTTTTACTCATAGAAAATGCGGAATTCGGCTCTGAACATTACGGTAACATTAACCGTCTTTTACGGATGTTTTATTTTGAGAATTTCGTAAATATTTTGCGCGATATATCGCACATCTTCTTAGGTATACAATCCATGGCGTGTCTCAATTATTGCTGTGACTGGGGAATGGGAAATGTGAGGTGTCGGCCAGTCTAGCTCTCAATCATCAAGCGAAACTTCTGCAGCCTGATAAGGATCTACACGTATGACAAATGTTTCACTAGAACAGACTCGAAAATAGCAGACCCTGATCAGACTGCGCGGATGCGCAGGCTGATCTGGGTCTGCTCTGGTCGTATTGACCATAAACCCTATTTCCCATGTCACGGCCACACGTATTGATCTTTCTTGTCCAGACACGAGAACATAATATAAGTTTAATTATTAATTACCCGTTGATTCCGCTTAGAATTCGAGGGTTATTCGAATGTATTTAAATTCTGGTGAGCTTTTCTGGTCTCCTGCAAAGAAACCTCACTTCTGCTTTGACGTTTTAATGATATAATACGATCCTCACAGTATATAACTTGGTTGTCCATTTGTCATTATTACGTTCATTCTGTCCACTTCGTCATCTTTTCGCGTTCAATGGTAAAGAAATGGCGTCAAAGGATCATTATTTTCGATTTACGAAATGGTGCGAGGGTTTCCGAGATACATGTCACGGCCATGTACATGCATAGTGCCACCTGGATGCTTCTCGAGTAAATATGAGACTCAGCCATTGTCCATCCTCTACATGATACACATGTGCTTTGTTTACGGTTAAAATGTTGTGGTAAGACGAGAAACTGTTTAGTTTAAGTCAAATAAATATGTTTCTTCTTTTTCTATAATATTTATAACTGGGCACGTGGCTGTGAAACTTGGGCTTATTGTAATTGGCTGTGCTTGTTGATCAGACCCATGATCATGTTCACCACTGCTGCTACTCATTCAGGTATTTCTATCTGCATGTACAATCGATCCATATTTCACAGTCACAGTTTCAGGTGGTTCTTGTTTGTTGACTTGTTTTCAAATCAAGTAGTATAGAGGGATTCAAAATGATACCACCTAACGAGGGTATCATTTCTCCACCCTATATACTACTCCACCACCCCCCGAAAAATCAAAAATTGGTTAACGAGGAAATTGTCTCCCACTAAAAATTGGACGTGAAAAAAAAAAAACATAATGTTTTTCAGACAGTAAATTTAAGTATAGAGGGATTCAAAATGATACCACCTAACGATGGTATCATTTATAACCCTATACTATTCCCACCACCCCCACCCCAAAAAATCAAAAAAATTAGTTAACGAGGAAATTGTCCACGAAATATTCAAAATTGGTGTCATAAATATCATGTTTTTTTCACGTCCAATTGACCAGATAAAACAATAGTCCTTAAAAAGGATTTATTTTGACACCAATTTATGAATTTATTCTATAAGTTTCTGATTTAAATGTGCCCACGAGTGATAGTTTATATTCCAACACACCCATTTTTCTCCTCCAATATAGATAATTTATTTCGCAGATCAGCAATTAATTCTACCAGACTCTAGTCTACCACGTTCACCTGTAGCCACCTGACAGTGTAGTTGCTTATGTCTACAAAGAGTTTGGGCACTAATGAATTTACAAGGGCATCTGGGGCATTGAAATTGCGGGGAACACAAGGAATTTTTCTACGTCTCGCTAGATGCCTTCGTAGATATTCTTTAACGCGTAAACGTCTTACAACAAGTCTCACACTCCATTATATATGTATATGTTTATGTTTATATTCAATTAGAAGTGAAAAAAACATAATGTTTTCAAGACCAATTGAACATATAAATTTTATAGGTTATACAAAAGTATATTACAGAAAATATGATAACGTCAGAAACTAGAGCAGAAATAGAAAGTTTGAGAAGAAAAGCCGAATCTCTAGGGATTACTTATAGTAAACGGTTGAGAGTTAGGGGGTTGACAAAGTTGATAAATGCCACAAAGAATGAGCGTTTACAGAAATATGATAACGTCAGAAACTAGAGCAGAAATAGAAAGTTTGAGAAGAGAAGCCGAATCTCTAGGGAATTACTTATAGTACACGGTTGAGAGTTAGGGGGTTGACAAAGCTGATAAATGCCACAAAGAATGAGGCGTTTTATGAAGCGGTTTACCCGCGCCTATAAAAGAGGAGGGGCATTTAATGACATATCCAAAGCGAGGAAGTTGGTAACAGAATTCAAAAAGAAAGTATTGCGGGTTAAGGGTAGTGTAATCAACCTTCAAGCACAAATAATTTGTCCCAAATTAGACGCCAAAATAATAATAAGAAAAAATCTATGTTAGCGCGATAGTGGAAAAAGGTGAAGAAATATTGGGGGCTCACGATGAAACATTGGAAAAGGTATAAAATGGAAGACGGGTAGTTACATTATCCTTTCGTAAAAACATTAACATTAACGAGTCTGAACGCATGTCCGATAAACTCGCTCCGTATCTAACAACCAATTTTTATTTGAGATATTCATATTCTTACAAGCTAGAACATATGGAGGAAATTAAAAATGGAAAACCTAAAACTATAATATTTCACAAAAAAACTCTCGGTGGTAGCGAACCACTATCATCAATGAAAAACCGTTAAAAATGGCTGTCAGATAAGGAGCAAAACACGAATAATGTCCGATAAAATAGACAGACCGAATACAAAGTGGAAGTTTGTAAGATGGGTAGAGGTTTTCGTAAAGCTAAATACAGGGTAGTAGGGGAATTAGATTTGGGACTACAATCCAAAGAAGCGGCAGGAGGAGAACTTCCAGAATGGCTGAAGAATAAAAAAGGTATGTATTCTTTAGATAAGTATAATGACGACCTTTGTCTGTTCAGGTGTCTAGCTATGCATATGACAGATAAAAGACCCGACAGATGTACAGAAAAGGCGAAAGAACTTTAGTAAGCAATATTTTGGTAGTAATGTGGTTTCACCAATTCCTTTTTCAGATCTGAAAAAGGTTGAAGAGTTTTTTAAAATCGGTATAGAAGTATATCAACCCCACCGAATGTAATGTATGGTGGTTGAAAAAGGTACCAGCGCACTATAATGAAATAGGTAATAAACCAATGACAATAGGACTGTTTAATAATCACGCATTTCTGATAAAAAACCTTAAAAACCTATCTAAAATTTACGCCTGCGATAATTGCAAACAGAAATTCACGACAGCGAGTATATGAAGAGACACGGACCAACATGTATGAGAGGTGAGACAAAAGTAATAGTGATGGTAATTATTTAGAGCGCCCGCGTTCGTCGTTCGAGAAAGCGTTTTACCCAAAAGGTTCTAACAGTTATGGGGCGATCGATTGGATGTATTCTGTGGAAAGCGGGAGGGAATTCACATTCACCACGAACAGTGCGGACACGGAGGTGAAAGATGGATTTTAGGAGCTCCGGTAGATGGATACTGTCCAGAAACCAATACCGTATATCAATATCACGGCTGTTACTGGCACGGTGTGAGATTCATGCAAAGCATAGAAAAGAAGAACGCGCATCCACTATGAGAAGAGATACATTTATTAGAAAAAGCAAAGAATTCAACCTAGTAGTTATGTGGGGAATGTGAATTACCAAAGAACGGGTAAAGATATAAAGATCGGTTGCGACACTACTCTTTTATCCATATCAGATAGTATACGATTTTGAGGGCATATCTCCAGTCAGAAGTTGAAACTACCGGTAATAGTTTAGAGTACGAAGCTGAGCACGTTCGGTAAGTGTTAGTATAGGAGATAATTTCTCAGGAACAGTAACTCATATTTGTGATAAAGATCCTGCAAAACTTATAGAAAAATTTGTAGAAGATTTGAAAGTCAGGGGAAAAGCTATAAGAGAAGAAGTGTGTCAAGATATGGGTTTAATACAGAACATTTAAGTAAAAACCAAATCGCTAAGATCGAACAGTGGATAGAGCAAGTACCGGTTATGGGTTTTTAACAGCAGTAAGTACGATATAAAACCTATAAAGAAATATTTAGTAGGTGAACTATCTGCAACAACAAAGAAAGTAATGGTCGGAAAACGTGCAAACGCAACAATATTTTCTATTTACTCAGAATTTAGATTTCTTGAATGTAATACTTTATCTAGGACCTGGTGTAAGTTACGATAGTTGGATAAAAGCCTACGACTGCAAAGGACAGAAATCTTTCTTTCCTTATGTGTGGTTCGATTCTCCAGGACAAACTGGATACCCAGGACTACCCGATATAGAGAATTGGTATTCCAAACTATCTGGGAAAATGTTAATAGATGAAACAGAATTAAGTAAATGTCGTAGAATTTTCGAAGAAAATAATATGAAAACTTTCAGAGATTGGTTGAAATATTATTAACGATTTAGATGTAGCACCGTTCCTAGAAGCGGTGGAAAAAAATGTGTGAATTTTATAAACACAGAGGTGTGGATATTTTCAAAGATGCGGTAACACTACCTGGAGTAGCTTATACAATATTTTATTGAGAGGGAACCATTAAAGAACAAAAATCTCAAAGACGATTATACCGGAGGATGCTCTATATGCACCAAAGAAGAAACATACGAAATGATGAAGGACGCTCTAGTTGGTGGTCCATCAATAGTATTTACACGCTATGCAGAAGTCGGTGTTTCCAATATTAGATCAAATGAAAGTAACAAACCTTGCAAGGCTGTTTTGGGGTACGATGCAAACGCGTTATATTTATCTACGTTAAATAAAGAGATGCCGTGTGGGAGAGAAACTATACATATAGATTACCCACATAACCCTAAATTTATTAAAAAGTTTTGTAAAAGAGTTTTATCTGGAGACTGGTTTGGGTTTGCGAGGTGGATATAGAAGTTCCACACAACTTAAAACATAAGTTTCTGAAATGTCCCCAATATTTATAAACAGAGAAGTAGAGGTTGATGAAGTTCCCACACACATGTTAAAATATTTGGAAGATACTGGAAGAACTAGAGGAAATGGAAGAAAATTGGTGGGATCTATGACCGCCACTAAAGTATTGCTGTACGCGCCACTGTTGAAATGGTATTTAAAACACGGCCTAGAAATAACGGGAGTTCATCGTGTTATAGATTATTATTAGTGGTAAACCCTTCGAATGGTTCGCAAAGAAGTTACAGCCGCAAGACGAACAGGCGATGTAGAACCAAATAAGAAACCAGTAGCCGACATAATGAAATTATTAGGAAACTCGTGTTGTGGAAAAATGATAGAGGCAACGGAGAGACATTTAAATACGACATATACGCGAGACGAAACCTGTGTTGACAAAGCATTAAGATCCGCGTATTTTGATGATTTGGAAGAGATAGGATATGCGTACGAAATATCTTCAAGAAAACCCAGGTGTGCGCTAAAGAGACCATTCCATTGTGGTAGCGGTTTATCAACTAGCTAAATTGAGAATGTTGGAATTTTACTACGAATTTCTAGATAAATACATAAAAGAGAAGACTTTGAATTAATACAGATGGATACAGATAGTATGTATATAGGAGTTAGTGGAAAAACGATAGAGAATGATTAGACCTAACTTACTAGACGAGTTTGAAAAAAGAAAAAAAATAAATGGTTGGCTTGGATAAATGGAGCGAAAGAGAGCCGGACTTTTCAAAATGGAATTTAGCGGGGATAGGGCGATAGCGTTATCTAGTAAGTGTTATTTTGTAGAAAAAATTAATTTCACTAAAGATATTTGGAACAAATTAAAATTAATAAAAAACTCTGCGAAAGGAATGTCCAAGAGAACTAACAATTTAAATTGGGATAGATATAAACGAGTACTAAGTGAAACTACAGAAGATGGAAAACACATTATAGATGTAGCACAAAATAGAGGTTTTATTTAAAAGAAAGACGGCGTTATGAAAACGTACTGTCAACAAAAATTAGGACTCTCGGCATACTACGATAAAAGACGCGTGTTACCAGACGGAATACATACAGAACCTCTATTGATTTAAGTAATCGGGGGTAGCTGGGTGTCAGAAGACACTATAAGAAGTTCTTCGCGAACAAACCCTCGAGATGGCCCATCATCCAAATAGTAGAGCACGGGCTCATCGGGTTTGGTAATAGATCGATCTAGATGATATACATTGAGAGACCACACTGGATCAGTCGCGCGGCGGCTGCCACCTTCGAGCTCTCCCGGTTGATAGAGGTACCGGACGTCAATATCTGATGGAAGCCGCTGCTCCTCTAAACCAACGGTCGCCCGCGCGAGACGGCAGAGGGCTTGCTCGTCACCCTTTTATACTTGATAGCATCTACAGGCTTCATTACCTATCAATCTGGTCACCTCTCCGTTCAGTGCGGAGACCACGGCGGGCAGTCTGGCCACCCACTCGGTCGACCGTGAATGGGGGTCTACAAGTTCTTTGGCGTATTGGTGTCCGAACAGTCTCTCAGCCAGGGTTCGATTGAAGCGTTCCACGATCCCCTGGTCCCGGTGGATGTTTGACGCGGCCGCGTCTGATAGAAACTTTATGCTTAGACAATAGATGAGAGACCGCGCCCATGAACTCGCGGCCGGGATCGACCTGGAGAAGATTCGGCCATTTGAGAGGACTCCTCTTATATATTCGGGAAAGAGCCTCGGCCACTTCCTTAGACTCTTTAGTGGCCAACGGCTCAGCCCCCTTGTAACGACTCGCTACGTCAACGATTGTCAGTGCGTACTTGTACGTTTTGCGACCGACGCGATCGTGAGGGAGAAACAGGAGATCCGCTTGTGAACTTGGTTCGGCACCGCACGTCGAATTTCGGCCGCGGAATATTGTGAGGCGCGGGTAAATAGATCTGCCAGATGGCCTGCTTCTTGAGCCATTCCTTGACAGCGTTTTCTGAAACTGGTCGCCGCCGCGAGGTTCTTGATGGCCGCGAGTCCCTTCCAGTAGCCGCGTGGACTATAGTATGTATTCGACAGCTTGCGCGTTAGTTTGGTATCAAGTTTGCGCGTGTTCATCGTATGCGAAGTATTCTAATATATCGGACAATCTCCAACATGCCCTCGCCAGTTCGTCCGGTAATAATAAACCTTTGTTGGAAGTTACAATTGCGATTGTCGCTGCAGCCCCAATCGCGTTGGGTTGGAACAGGAGAGGGGAATCTAATTCATCCAATCTCCCAGGATTGGTGAGGAATCTAACATCCGCTTTGCGAAAAGGTGGCCGCTTTTTCGTCCTCGAGACAATCTCGGGCCAGACGAATCATACTCTTTGCACCAGGTAAACGATGTTTTTTGGGCAGTGTAGCTACATCAATCATAGCGTTATAAAGTTCGTCAACTAACATCGTTCTATATATATATACATGTATTTATAAAAAAAAAAATGTTTTAATTAATTAATTTAAAATCTCGATTGAATATAATAGCCGGCGAGACCCACCACACCCACCCTTCCCACGATGATGAACGCGATCTCGCGGTCTTTTGGGGCTCTGACGGTACATAGAAATCTGAAAGTTGGGGCTCGGGATCCATTGGATCGAGACTTTTGTGCGGATATGCCAGCGCGTACTCGCGGTTGGCTTCTTCAACGTTCTGAAAGTTTGCGCGGCGTGATTTTCGCGGCGAAGCTCTTCATTGACCCAGTCCAGATGGGCGGTTCGTTTTTTCGACCATGCTTCCTTTGCGCTATTGAGTTGTTCTACAGCTAAATCATGACGCTTACGCTCCTCATCCACGTTCGAGCTTTTCATTTTAGAGAATATAAAGTTGCTACCGCTGAACGCCAATGCGTTTACAAGCGCACCACCTACTATTACTGCGATTGAAGCCATTTATTTCCATATATTAACTGGTAGAATTCCAGCTTTATTTAACTAGATAATCTCGGGTCCAAATGCGGCCGCTACATCTAAGGTCGCGAGCCCTACGTCTATCACAGTAAAGTCCAATTTGGGGAGCGGTTCCTCCTAGGGCCATCTTTGATAGTCGAGCATACCCGATACTGAAACCCGATATCACACGGCGTGATAAAGCGCATTCACTAACATTTTACCATCTTGTTCAGCCATTGTTATAATTATTGCATATAAAAATGGGTCGCGATCAATGTTTAAATGGGGCGCATCCAAATTCAACATTGTTGATGATTGGTGTTTAGTAACTTTCTTCTGAACACTGGCTGGTTGTTTTTTCTGGTATTTCCACACGCACAGGGCACCAACAACTGCCGAGACCACCACCAACAACCCAACTCCAATTCACGAATTTGGGTTCAATCGGATTCGCCCAACTCCAACGGTAGTTGGTATTGGGTGACAAATTCTTTGAATTTGAGTGTGCTTCCAATTCGTGAATTGGGGTGTTGTTGTACTCAACTCTGTATTCAGATGTTTTGCTGTCTCCGTCCCCAATCTCGATTGGAGTTTAGCCTCTCGAAGCTCTGGCGAGTATTTTATCTTGTTTAACTTTTCGGGTGGCAGCCGCCGCCCGCCCAGCTGCCTGTCTTTTGGGATTTTTTATATGCGGTATGTCATCCAGTGGCGGAAGTAACACTCTGGTTCGATTGTGTTGGAGCAATCTGGTTCAACTCCGTCACTCTCGTGGGTGTCTTGTGTCATCATTTATAATATTAATATTAGAGCTTATAGTTCGTGGGCATATATGTCCAAATTGACAGTGTTTACCACCCGTGGTCAACGCGGTTGTTAGTGGAGCTAAGTACATTCCAAACTTGTGATAAATTGAGCAGCATGCCGTTCTAAGAGTGTGTCCTATACAAAGGGTCAGTCTCTAGATCGTGAATCAACCCTTCGGTGTTTGGTATAGGGAAGTCTTACTAACGGCGGTAGCGTACAAATGAATAGCCGCCGATCCAAGAGTTTTTGTCATCTCTGCTCCCAATTTGGATTCGTATCGCGCATACATTTTATCGATCTCCGCATCTGACATCTTATCCACCTGAAAAAACTGAGAGACGCCTACGAGATAATGCTCCGATTGTCCCCCAGCAACCAGCGCAGCTAGCCGCTCTCGTCGCGCCGCATTTTCATTTTCATTCGGAGTCGTTGCACTCAACCCCGATTCCGATTGCTCTGTCGGATCATTATTGTTGGCAGTCGGAGTTGAGGTTTCTTCTATTAGCTGATCGAGAAGTTCGTCGCAGTTCATTTTTCTTAAAATTAATTTAACTATTCTAACAAGTCTCATCACTTTAACATATTTATTTATTACAAAAATAATAAATGCGCACCATTATGCTCGCAACAAAGCTCGCAGCGGAGCACCAAATTGTTAACATTGTTAAGCATTTGTTCTCAGCATTTGTTCGCAATTGCTAAGGCATTGTTCAGCAATTGCTATGCATTGTTCAGCAATTGCTATGCATTGTTCAGCAATTGCTAAGCATTGCAATAGCTTATACTTTGTTAATTTTTTTTCCTAATTTTCTTAAAATTAATTATTAATTAATTGATAACTTTATAAGCAGTTGGTTGATCAGTCTTTAGCAGAAGCTTGGCGTGCTTAGTTTTCGAAAGTATCTGTCGAACCTCCAGGCGCTCCTCGCGCGTTGGGATAACGTCATTCTCTCGAAGACAGTCATCGAATGAGTCTCGGTCCTTGCAGTGAAAGAGGGCGACCCATTTCGTTTGCTCGCGCAGATCCTTGAGGACGGCGTTGTATTTTTGAGTGGATATCCATACGCTTTGCCTCGCATGGCGGCCAGAAAATGCGAGCTCGGAGAGCATGTCCTTCTTTTTGGTCATCGCCGCCTTGGCTGAGCAATCGTCAATCACGTATAGGGTGGGCTCGCCCTGAAATATTTGGTATAAACCACGCAACCAATCGTGAAGCCTATCACCGGGGTCAATAACGTATACCTCAGGGTCGGTCCATATCCACGGGCACCGCTGATAAGTATCGTTGTGCCGCACAGTGGGACATAGGATCACAATGTGACGAAAGGCATCGCGGTAGGATCCCTCGAGTAAGTCGAGGATGAAAACCGTTTTTCCACATCCTGTCTGCCCACATATTATGGCAGAGTGAGCATCTCCAATCGTGAATTGGTATTGATTGCTAGATTTCTTAATTTTTTCAAAATTATGTATTAATAAATCGTTAGATGATTTCTTAATTTTTTCAAAATTATGTATTAATAAATCGTTAGATTTAGTAGATCGCTGATACGTATCGACCATCTTCGATGTTGAGTTGTGCTCTGTAATATATATAAGTACACGTTCAATGGCCCGGCTCCGTCCGCCTCTTTGGTTATCTGGATCGTCACACCCTCACTAGCGTTCTCAACTTGGCGTCCGCTACCGTGTATTTGGTCATCGTCGCTGGCTCGCATGTCTAGCCATAACGCGTATTTGGTATTCAGGAACTCCGCGAGGGAGACGGCCGAGAGATGCAGGTCTTTAGCAACTGCTGCAACCTCCGGAGAGCGCTTAGATCCGGCAGCAAACTGCTTTCTTACTTCATCCCACTGCTGGTGCGCGCGAAGACCCGCGCTGTAGAGTTGATTGGGGACTCCCTCGATCGTCACCTCTACCTTCGTGATTTTGGGGTTATAGAATCTGTCGGTTTTTCTAGCACCGAACGCGAACCGAGCATCCTCGAACAACATCATATACCTTTCATCGAGCGGGCGGGTACGTTGACGTTAATATTCCACAATGTGTCGCTTTTGTTTTTCGGCATCTTGCGATGGCGAAGAACTCGGTCGTAAAGTATGGCAACGCGCCCGGCGTACTGGGTTCTGATCAATCGCGCTAGTTCGGGCATCGTGACCATGTCGTACTCCAGCGAAACATTATCGATCGTATACGTCGATAACTGGTCGGTGGTTATGATAACTCGGCCGTAGTCGTTGAACGTTAGTTCGTATTCGAGGCGGTCAGCCAAAGCGCTCTGATAGTAGGGCATGTGACTCTCCAGCAACTCAAAGTCGAGCGGGATGTAGAAGCGGTTGCCGTAAGCGCCCGCGACCGCGTTGTCACTCGCGTTGTTATCTGCCTTGTTAGCAGCCCCGATTCTAAGTTTGGTTACGTTCTTATTTTTGCTGGTGTCAATACCTTGATAGACAGCGTTTTCAAGCTCGTGTGACGTCTTCCACAGGTCCTGATAGCAATGGTAGACGTCGCTGTCATCGATCGACATCACCTCATTACCAGAAATCTTTATCATAGTCTTCTTGACTATGGCGCGACCCAAGTTCTGAACGACGGTTCGGTCCGCGTCCGTCGACGTTAGCGAAATAGTGAAAGCGAGGCGAACAGTACCCGGAACAATGACGTCGTTAGCTCCGAGGTTGGGGAAGCGGACTAAGAGCTGCTGGTTCTGGTCGATCGTCGATGGGTTGGTTCGTAATAACGACACTCTGTCTCACGCCTTTTGCCCCGAGGGGCTCACGCAGTCTGCGGTATGGATTGAGTTTGCGACCGTATTGACTCGAAGACATAATTAATTTTTTCAAAATTATTGAAACTATTAAACCTGTATGGTTTTGTCTTTAATAGATAATTAATTTTAAGAAAATTATATAGATGGCTGATTACGATATTAACATGGATAAAATAGGCAGAGACGATTTCGTCGATGATTATGATGATGATAACGAAACGCCCTTCATAGAGACTCCAGTTCCAATCCAATCGCAATTGGGGGAAATAGGTGGCGCTACCAGCAGCGTTGGTCAAAGTCAGGAATTACTTGAGGGAGCTGTAAACGACTACTACAACAATTTGTCAGAAATCGGTCTGGTCCCGTCTGTCGGTCGCGACTACTCCAAGTTCGAATTGGATATGCATGGTAGGTTGCGACTAAAATCATCAAATCTCCCAATAATCAACACGAATACCGGTAAACCCCTATCGCTAAACACCATTGCCGAAAGCCGGGGCGGTGGCGAAATCATAAAGAACGAACTAGGATTTCCAGATTGGACGCGTGGTAAAACAATTGTGCCGGCCCGCGCTGTAGAGGCCCTACAGTCTACCGACGAAACTATAGCGAAGACGGCCACCGCGATAGAAACGGTTGATCTCAGCGAGGTCCCTAAAATAGCCACCGACGTTATTAACACGATGGAGACCACGTTCAGCGTCCAATCACAATTGGGGGAAATACTCAACGATGACCCACCGTTACCTCTTCGCGAACTCCGGGGCCTCGATAAGGCTCTACAAACGGTCCGGGGCGAACTGGTCCTTAACCTCTCCAAACTCACGGCGCTGGATGAACATATCGCGCTAGAAGAAAGAAAACTGGAGGAAGCTGGTGGTGATAGAGAATCTACCGAGCGAATCAACAAACGCTTGCGGTCGTTGCGGGATGAAAGAGAAGCTCGCTTGGAGGCCGCCTCGGCTAACCGTGAGGCTCTCCGCACACAAATAAGTCGGATCCGCGAATCAATCTCGAGGGTCCTGCACGAGGAGACGACACTCGGTGAGCGTCTTCGCACTCTGTTCAGAGAGCAGGGCGTCACGATAGCAAGCATCCTCGTTGCTATCGGCATGACTATATCGACCATAGTTCTAACTTTCACTGGTGGTGCGGCGCCACCACCCGCTCCAGCACCAGCACCAGCACCAGCACCCTCTCCATCCGGTGGAGCCAAGGAGTGGATAAAAAAACAACTAAAAGCCCTCGCCAGTCTTCTAGCTAAATTAGCTGGAAAGGCGGCTGCCGCACTACCTGACTGATCGGAAGTATCGTTTCTTACTTGCTATCTATATTATCAAAAACGGCCGGATGGCTAGCCAAAAATACCTGGGCTTTAATCGTGGCAATCGCTGGTCTCCTATTATTCTCTGTCAGAGAGTTCCTACAACCAAAGCGTAAATAATCCGATCGCCACGAGGGCGATGACGAGCCCCAATTTCTCCTCCTCGTGTGTTGTGCTTCCAATTTCATCCAATCTACGATTGATTGGTGTTTCTCCAATCGCGATTGGTCTGTTGATGGATTTCGATGGTTCATCCAATTTACGAATTGGGGGTACTGGGTTCGATTTACGAATTGGGGGAGGTGTATCCATTTTGTGTTTTATGAAATCGGTTCCACTGTTGGGGGTGCGCTTGATGATATCCGTATTCACGTTCCCGTTGCGGCCAATTTTTTGATTGACGGTGGCGATTACGATCTGATTATTGTAACCGTCAACCGGGTCGTCTCGTAGTATCATATTGCTCGGCGCCATATAAAGACCTATTCCAAATACATAGTCTACTGGGGTGCTGGCAGTCTGCAAAACGTCTTGATAATTCTGGATTGCCTTCTCCAGGTCCACCCTAGCTGAGATGGCGTCCTCTACAAGTGCCAAAAATTGTTTTTTGTGCATCAAACGCTGTTCCCATGCCAGTATAGAACTGCGAGTTTGCTTCTGTGCGCCGAGAATGGCCCAGACGTACGTGCGAATGGAGTCGTTGACGCGAGTAACCCCGGCCTGCGTGAACCCTAGACCCGTATCTAACATAAATGTACCCCACGCGTTCTGAACCTCAGCAGCCTGCTGTATGTAATCGACGTGAGCCAGTTTCGGAGGTAACATTTTACAAGAAAACACGCCACAGTGTCGACCTCCAGACACTTCCGTCCCGAAAGTCATAGTCGCGGGGTCAAAATTCCCGGCGTTCCGACTGACGATGTGGTCACCGGAGTGATCGTGTCTAAAATCAGTCTGTGTCCAATTCCCGGACTGGCCGTGAATGAGAACGTCCCCGAGGCCGGTGCTGGTAGGAAATGCTTTCTGTCTCCAGTCCGCGTCTTTTGAAACGTAAAATTCGTTACAGTCTTTCAAAGGCCATACGGTTATATGTGTTGGAAATGGGATCCCAGGCGTCGTCTTGAGGTAGTGAAATACCTAGTTCTTTGAGAATCCTCCTAATAGTATAATACACGTGAAAGTTGTAGACACTTCGGAGCATGACATTCTTGGATGTCAGATGGTCTTTATATGAAACTCCACACCCGGCTGTTGCGCACCATACAGCGAAATTTATTTGGTTCTGCCAAAACTGCATCGGTGTTGCTTTCCAGCCGTTTACCACCTCCATCGTAGTAATCTTGGGCAACCTATATTGTTCAAAGATGTTAGGGAAGTTGGTGGCAAAGCCACTGTCCGGTCTAACCGTTACGGTTGGGTGTACAAGGCGGTTAACAACGTCTTTTTGTGTGTATTTACCTCCGACCGCGTACTTTACATTAGAGTTAAAGCTAAATGCTTTGGTATCCATTGAAAGATATTATTATGTTTGCTACTATAACTAATGTTCAAAAAGGGAGTTGTGAACTTCAAAAATTAATAGACAACTGCTGCGGAAAACGCCGTGTAGGTCTTAGATCAATCACGTTCACGGTTGGATGGCAGAATGTGGGGAAGAGTGAAGGGTTTTACTATGTGAAGGATGGACAACAATTAGGTGTAAAGCTGCCTCACGGACTGTGGGGAATAAGACAGCTCAAAGATTTTGTCAACTCAGAGCTTGACGGTATAATCAACCTCACAGTATCGAATGTTACCGGGCTCACAACAATGATCATCAGCAGTGATGTAGTGGTCTCCCCGGGGTTGGTATCAACTCGGTTTTTAGAGAGACATACTCCTCAAACAAAGGAGTGTTCACCCCGGGTGAGTACGTCGGTGATAACCCGGTGGACTTCACCTTCACGAAAACTCTCAGGGTGCACTGGATCGGGTGAACACATCGTACAACACGATAGACGGATCCCCCAGCACATTACTGAAAACTGTGCCCGCCAGCGATTGTTTCTATGGCGAGACTGTAACGTTAGACTTCCCACACCCAGAGATGAAATAGTTTTGGAATCGGGACACATCCACGAGTTGAAGATTTATATTCTTGATGATAAAGGGCGAGAGTTGAAGAACGATTACCCGATTTCGGTCGTCCTAGAAATTTCAAATTAATTAATTTAAGAAAATTAGAATTAAACGCATGTTCGTAATATATATTATCAACATTATGAGTATATACGGACCAGGTAGTTCTTCCGATTGGGTGACAAATTCAAATAATTTGGAACCTGCAGAAGGGGATTCATCCCGACAGAGGGCGACTTTTAACTACCCAAAAAACAAAGGCCTTGATTAATAGAACTATATCGAGGGCCACGGACGAGATTCACAAGAGTCTACTATCACAACTTAGAGAATATGCCCTGGCTGTGAATACACAAAGTCGTGAAGAAACGCATACGGAACTAAACGAACTAGGTAAAAAAATAACCAAATTTTAGAAAAGAGGCCCGGTTGGGGATTGATAAAGCCCGAGAAGACCGCCAGGTTGACATTACGGCGGTTTATGATGCGTTGCGCTTAGAAGACTCTCTCAGCAAAGAAGCTACACTTGCTGAATTAGACGGGAAAATAATCGATTTTCGAAATGAGCCACGTCGGGTATTGAGAAAGCACGAGAAGACCACCAGGCGGACCTTATGAAGGCTTATGAGGTGTTGCGCTCAGAGGACTCTCTCATCAGAGAAGCGGCACTTACTGAACTAGATAAAAAAATAACCAAATTTCGAAAAGAGACCCGTCGGGTATTGATAAAGTCCGAGAAGACCACCAGTCTAACCTTGCAGAGGCCATTGCGGAGGCTTATGATGCGTTGCGCTTAGAGAACTCTCACAGTAAAGAATCGACACTTACCGAACTAGAATGAAAAAATAGCCGAATTTATAAAAGAGACCAGGTCTGGGGTTGAGGGGGTCCGAGAAGACCACAAAGAGGCCATTGCGAGGCTTATGGGGCGTTACGCTCAGAGAACTCTCTCAACAGAGAAGCGGCACTTACTGACCTATATGAAAAAATAACCGAATTTAAAAAAGAGACCCGGTTTGATCTTGATGGAGTCCGAACGGGTATTGATAAAGCCCTAGAAGACCACCAGGCGGATATTACGGAGGCTTATAGGGTGTTGCTCTTAGAGGACTCTATCACAGAGAAGCGACACTTACTAAACTAGATGAAAAAAATAACCGAATTTCAAAAAGAGACCCGGTCGGGTATTGATAAAGCCTTAGAAGACCACCAGGCAACCATTACGGAGGCTTATGATGCGTTGCGCTCAGAGGACTCTATCAACAGAGAAGCGACACTTACTGAACTAGATGAAAAAATAACCGATAAACTGAAACATGATCGTATAGCCGCGACCAAAGCTCTTGAGGAGGCCTCTTATGAGATTCGTACTGAGGAGCATAACGCAAACAATGCGCTTGCCGGAATAGTGAAAACAATGAAAACACCAAAACGTGTCATAACAGTTTGGGCTGAGAAGCGGGGCCCATTGGTTGTGGGGCACTATGAATATTCGTTCGGTGCCAAAGCGAGTAATAAATATGGGGGATACACTATGACAGCTGCAGGTGAAGTTATCCAAATGGCGGTCTGCTCGGTTAATGCTAATGGTAAACCTGTGGGCGCGGTCGCGATAAATATTGTAGTAGATGGGGAAGAACGGGGGGTTGGAGTCACTAAAATCTCCTGGAGATAGTTCGACGGTGGTTTCGTTCTCCGGTGATGATCGAATTAGACTTTCCCAAGGTAGTGTTATTAACTTTGTTACGAAAATCGGTGACTCAGAGAGTTCTTCCACTATTGTCTCATTGTTAATTGAACTTATTGTGTAAATACTAATATGAAATAAATAAATTTAACTATGAACGAATCACCGCTTCCAATTGTCAATACCGATCCACCAACACTGTATCCAACTCTCAATACCACTCCACCAACACTGTATTCAACTCCACCAACACTGTATTCAATTAACGAAAAAAGTTCAGATTTTAGGTTGAATAATATCGTCGCTATGCAGGATATTTTAGTTAGAGAATGTGCAAATAGAAAAAGACACTCTAATAAATATAGGCGCGCGGCAAACATAGCTGAAGCATCTAGTACGGTTCTGGCAAGTGTTTCTGTGTTGTGTGGGCGGGGACTGCTGCAACGCTATCTACAATTGTAATGATTCACTTGCAGGGGTTTTGAGTGGAATTACCGTTTTATCTGGAACACTTTGTATGGTAATTAGGGCGGCGGGTGGAAAACTCGAGAAAAAAAGTAGAAAAACATGATAGAATATCCGTTCTCGTCTAGGTCTAAGAAAAATAGCATCGACGTTATGGTGTCCAAAGCGTTGGCCGATAAGAAAATATCAAATTTAGAGTTTGAATCCGTGGTGGAAGAAAATGGGGAGATATGAAGAATTAAAAAATGATATAAGGATCAAGGCGCGCGCCACCATGCCAAAAATTGAGTGTACTGATTGGGATAAATTTAGGGTAAAACATTGGAAATAAAGTCGGAGGAAATGTTACAGCACCATTGTGATATTTTAAAAAATAATTTTTCTAATTTTCTTAATTTTCTAATTAATTCTTTAGAATTATCAAAATTATTAATTATTTACACTGAAAATTATAAATTCAGTCGAGGATTACACTATACACACCGTCTGTGTAATTGATACACTCGGCTCTGTTTACCTTGCTATTAATTTACGCATGGTTCATAACCCGTGTAATTGAAACATTGTCGTAATTGATAATTGTACAACACAGGTAATGTTTATCATAACAGCCTACATGGTCGTGTGGGTTAAGGAGATAATCTATAGAGACGAGGGTCGTGGGTTCGCGCCGTGGTTGGAGCTAAACATTTTTTATTTTTTATTTCTATCCCTACAAATGTGGTTTTAAAAAATAATTAATTATTAATAATTTTGATAATTCTAAAAAAGAATTAATTAAGAAAATTATTAATAATTAAAAAAAAACAACAAAAAAAACAAATGTTTAACCGAGGCTCGAACCCGCGCCAGCAAAACCCTTCTGGGCCCCACCCGGCTAGCCATCTTTTTTTGTTCTTTCTCTTTCTCTTTCTCTTTCTCATCTCATGGCTAGCCGGTGTAATAGCTACCCGTACAGTACACCCCCATCTATCAGCTGATCTAGGAATCAGTGTCGAAATTCTAGGCAACCTTGGAAGTGTCTGCACGGAAGCAAGTGCCTGCACGGAAGCACTGAGCGCTCATTTTATACCAGGGGCGTCCCCCCACCCCAGACAAATTATTGTTGTTAATTTTACATATATTAAGCTAAAACCGTGTTGTGCAATACCAAATATTTACTTTATTTTTATTTGCTTTATTTTTATTTTATATAACAAGTTCATTTTTTATTTAATAATATAGGTTATAACGTTCTAAATTATTAAAAAGTAAAATTAGAAAAAATAAAAAACATGACAACCAATAAGAATGTAAGAAATACTTCCGGAATATCGATAGCGGGTTGTGTAATACACCCACGTGTGTGTAGTATATATTACAGTAGTATAGAGGGATTCAAATGATACCACTATTACAGTGTGTTTATGTTTCATCCTGGAAGACGTAATCGTGTAATCTCTCTATAAAATGGACACCTAATTTACATGTTCATAACACGTGTAATTGGAACATTGTCGTCTGCTTATAACATAAATTAGTTCTGTTCAATAATTTTTCAATTTCTTCTAATAATTTTAATTTTTCCCAATTTCTTCGTTAAAAGCGATATTGTAGAAACGCATATCCGTAAACGAATCTTTGATTTTAAACTGTTTTATAAAATTAGTTTGATAATGTTTCGGTAGTGTTTCTCCGATCCTATTTAGTCGCTTCATTATATAAATTTGATACTTATACCGGCGACATAATTGCCGGTTTAATATTGTAAATGCAACGTTTTTATCGCAGCGTAATAAATTACGCTGATATTTCATGTATTCGATATCACATAGTATTGTCATTTTACCGTGTTTTAATACTGTAGAAACAACAGCGTAAAATCCTTCATCCAAATCATTATAAACGTCCCAATTCGTTGTGTATTTTATTACCATTTTGTTATAATATTTTATTATAACCAATTAAATTTATATGTTCAATTGGACGTGAAAAAAACATGATGTATTTATGACACCAATTTTGAATATTTCGTGGGACAATTTCCTCGTTAACTAATTTTTTTGATTTTTTGGGGGTGGTGGGAAATAGTATAGAGGGTTATAAATGATACCATCGTTAGGTGGTATCATTTTGAATCCCTCTATACTTAAATTTACTGTCTGAAAAACATTATGTTTTTTTTTTTTCACGTCCAATTTTTAGTGGGAGACAATTTCCTCGTTAACCAATTTTTGATTTTTCGGGGGGTGGTGGAGTAGTATATAGGGTGGAGAAATGATACCCTCGTTAGGTGGTATCATTTTGAATCCCTCTATACTACTAATCATTATAATCAAAGTATGAACTTATTTGTCTCTTGTGGACGCATACTTGGAAATAAAATATTGTATCTTGTATTTTGTATATGGAAAGTGCTACACAAATTGTAAAACCATTATCGAAGGGGGTGGCGGTTGTGTGTTGGTGTGGGGGTGGGGGGGGGGGGAGGGGTGGGGGGCTGGGGGGGGGGGGAGGGGTGGGGGGGGGCGTGATGTTAGAATGAGTCGGGATGAGTCATGCATTAACGGAGGGGTGTTGTAGGCTAACATGTTAACATATGCACAAATACCAGTTAACTATAAATAAATAGTAACACATGTAAGCATAACAGTTAGCACACTTAGCCAATAACAAGGTGTATGATCACGTGGTACTAACAACAACAACAAGTACAGATTCAAAGTACGTATTCTTTTATAGTATCCTTATTACGTAACGGATTTTGATGTAATATGGCGCATCAAACGCGTCTTGTTAAGCTGCATTTGGTGGTCTCTTTATTTTCGCCCAAACTTATGTCGTTTTTGCGAAGAATCGATTTCCGTGTGTCCGATACGGAAATCGATTCTTCGCAAAAACGACATAAGTCTGTGGCAAACTCCCTAGACCACCAAATGCAGCTCATGAAGACGCGTTTGCTGCGCCATATTTCATCAAAATCTGTTTCATATGAAGGAAATATCAAATAATACTTTCAAGATTTCAACACTTTCAGCCACTGTTGTTATAACCATGTGACCATGCACCTTGACTAAGAGCCGGCAAAATGTTAAACAGTTTCTCCCATCACATAGATGAAACTGGCTGATGGCCGAAACACACAAAGATGGCCGAGTTGGCCACCCCATGCGCCGTATAGGATACAGTAACGAGACAATGTGCACGTATATGATATGCAGTGGAACCTCTCAAAACCGGACACCCTGGGAGTGTCCCAGGGTGTCTGGTTTATAGAGGTTCCACTGCAATTCTGATATATGATTGCTGCACTACATATTTGTATGCATTGCGATCATGAACAGGCATTACCAATATGAGTACAGTTAAAGCTACGAAAATTGATCAAACGGATGAGGTGTTGCTGTCCAGTTGAGAGAGGTTTTACTGTGCATATATCCCATCACATTTACGAATCAATTATATTTTAAATCATTTGATCGTCAGGGTTTCCACGGATCCTTAATAAATATCATATTAAATCATCAATCTTCAGAACTCCAGATACGTTTTGTATATAAAGAGTATTATACACCCAGATATTTCAAATTCAATGTGTATTTTACTAAATAGGGAACACATGATAAAAAATAAAACACATTTAAACATTCACTTATTTGAGGTGCAAAATGCTTCCGTACATCCCAAAGTTTCATACTGGTGTCAAATGTCGTAAGATTCCACTGTATGGTTATTTTTAATCAGTTCACCTTTGAACGTCTATAATTAATAATAACGCAGACATGGAAAAGGTTTTCACCCAAATAATCATCGAAATTAATTTCATTGAAAACATACAGACTAAATTACTCAATTTCCTGAGTTAGATGATAGGATTATAAAGAAACCGATAAACTCCCATCCCACACGTACGGAAGCCCATTAGGGCCACTTCACTTTTTTTTTTTTTTATCTTTTCTTGAATTTTCGAGATCTTTTCTTGAATTTTCAAGATGTTTTCTTGAATTTTCAAGTTCTTTTCTTGAATTTTCAAGATCTTTTATTGAAAATTCAAGAAAAGATCTTGAAAATTCAAGAAAAGAACATGAAAATTCAAGATTTTCAAGATGTTTTCTTGAATTTTCAACTTCTTTTCTTGAATTTTCAAGATCTTTTCTTGAGAATTCAAGAAAAGATCTTGAAAATTCAAGAAAAGAACATCTTCAATAAATGGAAATTAAAACAAAGTGAAGTGGCCCTAATGGGCTTCCCTACGCACGAAACTAGGAACATGAAATTACTTGCAGCGAACGTAAATAGCAGGAATAAGTTAATAATCCATTAAAGGGACATGCCCACTCAGTTGGCACAAACTGTTTTTTATCGGAATTAAATAAGTGTATAAGTATGTCACTATTCCACCAATTCTCAACATTACGTAAACTGTAAATGGTTTGATTTAACGACGGCACTGGCTCGATGACATTGCATGTCGGGACCGACTATTTAAGTCCCCATCCGATAGGACTAGGCTATCAAGAATGTGTCTTGCCCAAGGACACGCCGAATCGGCCAGTGTCGGGATTGGAACTCGGGACCTTTCGATCCGTAGTCCGATGCTCTACCACTGAAACAGTACGAGTGCCCGCTATACAGATATAGTCATTTAGCAATATTTAATCTGCTGATAGTGACGCGCGGTGGTATCAGGCTATATTCATATGGATTTTTTTAAAATTATTTATACCAAGTAAATGCGTCACCTGAAAAATTATATTTTTGACAGATTATAAAGAATGATCATTGCACATCAAAAAAACAAATACAGAGAATAAATAATAATATCCGTTAACATTTTAAGGAAACACGGTTAACGCCCCTGATATCAGTTTGAATATTTACGTGTGATAAAAATGTATAATAATGCCAATCAATACACGGAGGAATGGTGAATGAGTGTTTATTTTGCCAGAAAATTTCCCAGATGATGTCTTATATAAATAATACTTTGTGCCTACTGAATGGGCATGCACCTTTAAAGTGAATACATGTATATCTCAGATGATATTTCACATAATCAATATGTGATTGCTTGCTTTATGCAACGCAATTGACATACATCTATCAACCAATCGAACTGTCTTATTCCAAACAGTTAGCGTTATATTCATGTCCATGTATATAACCAGAAACCGTGATACACAAGAGGGATACAGTCAAACCTCCCCGAACGGCCACCTCTACAACAACACCCTCTATTTTATATCCAAAATGGCCGATTTTCTCGTATCTAACCCTTAGACTGCTGAGCACGAAAATTGTGGTTCTGCTGTTGCTTTTGACTTCTTTCTCAATAAAAACATGTTTTGACAGCATGTTTTTGATGAGAATTATCGAAGAAAATAAATAAACAGCGGACGACAAACTATAATTCAGCATTAACCACCCTACAACAACAACCTCTCTACAACAGCCAGTTTTGCGTCTTCCCATGGGTGGCTGTTGTAAAGAGGTTGCACTGTACTTATGCATTTCGATATACGCGTACCAGTAGGTAAAATACATTGTATATGTAATTCCATTATTTAGGTATGACAATCGTCATACAGGCAATACCACATATAGAAGGATGTTAACACTCGATTGCAGAAAGGTTATTTTTCAGGATTTCAAAATGTTTTACTCACGGGAACGAATTGTTATATTCTCGCTTTAACAATTCATTCCCACGAAATAACAATTCGTTCGGGAACGAATTGCTATATCGTGGGAACGAATTGTTAATTCGTGGGAACGAATTGTTAAATTGAGGGAACGAATTGTCATTTTGTGGGAACGAATTGTTAATTTGAGGGAACGAATTGTTATATCGTGGGAACGAATTGTTAATTCGGGGGAATGAATTGTTAAATTGAGGGAACGAATTGTTATATCGTAGGAAGGAATTGTTAATTCGAGGGAACGAATTGTTAAATTGAGGGAATGAATTGTTATTTCGTGAAAAGGAATTAATAAAAAAATAATCCATGTCACTTGCGGGGCTCCGTACAAATGTACATATATCAATACATGTGAGTGAATGCATCCATTCTTTGTTAGTAGAGCTTGTTTTTATACATTTTAATTTTGCACATAAGAACTTCTTTATCGTACGAAGTTTAGTGAAAATATCCCCAGAGTCCAAGTGCCCTTTAAAATTCGCCAAGAGAAATGTCGGCTGTTTATTTCTTACTTATTGCTTTGTAAAACATGTTTTGATAATCCATACATGGGCTGCAAAACATGTTTTTATTTAATTCATCGTGTTAAGTGTTAAACGAGGGACTGTCAACTTGTCACCGTTATCGTATTGTCGCCGTTCGTCCATATTGATTTAAAAAACATTTTCGTTTTACACGACGTTTAAATGTGAATAATATTTCAGGACACGCGTGATATTTTACTCCGTTAGCGCTCTGAAGTTTTCGTCAGCTTAGAAAATTATTTTCAAAGCATGGTATTTTAGAAAGTATTTTAAATGAAAAACTATAATGTTTTAGTAATTTCCAATAGTAATTTCCAATAACCTCCATGTGGTCGAAAATTTAATAAAAAGAGTGACTTTAAAACAATGTACATGTATAATGTTTTAGACCGTTTTTTTTCCTGAAATAATGTAGACATATAAAAAAAGCAACGCTAGAGTTTTTCACAATTTCAATGTTATTTGCGGAAAATTGAGTTATTGCATAAACAAGTGTACGTGCACGATTGTAATACGCTTCACGTCAGAAATGTACTTCAGGTGCTTTCATATGACTGCAATTTCAATTAAATAATTTTATTGCAATTTGGTCGTCGTGCGATAGCAATAATAGCTTGTCGCGGATATCGATCCCTCGTGACCTTTAGTACAGTAAATATACGGCGGGCTGACTGCCACGAAAAGGGACTGCATGAGTTATGCGACCAACGTAGACCCAGAACAGTCCGCGCATCCGCGCGGACTGTTCTGGTGCTACGTTTTTCGCCACCCAGCAACTAAAATAGCATTACTGCCTTTTAGAAAAATGGTTAGATTTAATGCAACATAATGTCAATTCCCAGAAGATTCGATAACAGTTTAGTCGCCCTTCTATTCTATTCTCCAAACGCAGAACATTGAGGTAACATATTAATTTAGCTTAACAAATGCCGACAAGAAAATGTGGCCTGTTTGTTGTAAGCCCCCGATGCCAGATTGGATAAACTCCGGCCAACTTCTTAACCGGACCCACGGACACACGCACGAACGGACACACGGTCAATACACTATATGCTACGGAGCCCCGCAAAGGACATGGATTTTTTTATTAATTCGTTCCCACGAAATAAACAATTCGTCCCTCAATTTAACGATTAGTTCCCTCGAATTAACAATTCGTTCCCACGAATTAACAATTCGTTCCTACAAAATATCAATTCGTTCCCTCGAATTGACAATTCATTCCCGAGAAATAACAATTCGTTCTCTCAATTTAACAATTCGTTCCCTCGAATTAACGAATTGTTACTTCGTGGGAACGAATCGAATTAAGGAATTGTTATGTCGTGCAAACGAATTGTTAAGTCGAGGGAACGAATTGTTATATCGTGGGAACGAATTGTTATTTCGAGGGAACGAATTGTTAATATGAGGGAACGAATTGTTATTCGTGGGAACGAATTAAAAAAAAAATCCATTTCCCCTGCGGGGCTCCGTAAAATTCGGGTTAATACGAGATTATGCGATTATACAATTGTCGACGATGGTATAAGATACCTTTTGGGTTGTGTGAAGTTGGCTCTGACATAGAACATCGAAATTCGATATTCACCGGTTTGAATTTCGAATTGAATATCGAGTTGAATTTCGAGTTGAATCCAAAGCTGCCAGGTCGATATTCACCGGAACTAATTTCGAGCTGACTTGTTTTGAATATCAAGCCAGCTCTGAGATCGATATTCGACTACAAGATGGTAAATGCAATGCGAATTTCGAGCTGGGGTGTTTTGAATATCGAGCCAGCTCTGAGATCGATATTCGCGCAGATTGAGATGTGCATTTGAATTTCGAGCTGGGATGTTTTGAATATCGTGCCAGCTCTGAGATCGATATTCGCACAGATTGGAGAGGTCTATTTGAATTTCGAGCTGGGTTGTTTTGAATATCGAGCCAGCTCTGAGATCGATATTCGACTACAATATTGCAAATGCTGTGCGAATTTCGAGCTGGGGTGTTTTTGAATATCGAGCCAGCTCTGAGATCGATATTCGAGCAGATTGGACATACGTATTTGAATTTCGAGCTGGGTTGTTTTGAATATCGAGCCAGCTCTGAGATCGATATTCGCACAGATTTGTATTTGAATTTCGAGCTGGGATGTTTTGAATATCGCGCCAGCTCTGAGATCGATATTCGCTCAGATTGGAGATGTCTATTTGCATTTCGAGCTGTGTTGTTTTGAATATCGAGCCGCCGCTCTGAGATCGATATTCGCGCAGATTGAGATGTGCATTTGAATTTCGAGCTGGGTTGTTTTGAATATCGTGCCAGCTCTGAGATCGATATTCGCACATATTGGAGATGTCTATTTGAATTTCGAGCTGGGTTGTTTTGAATATCGAGCCAGCTCTGAGATCGATATATGCGCAGATTGAGATGTGCATTTGAATTTCGATCTGGGTTGTTTTGAATATCGAGCCAGCTCTGAGATCGATATTCGCGCAGATTGAGATGCGAATTTGAATTTCGAGCTGGGTTGTTTTGAATACCGAGCAGATTGAGAGTGCATTTGAATTTCGAGCTGGCTTGTTTTGAATATCGAGCCAGCTGAGATCGATATTCGCGCAGATTGAGATGTGCATTTGAATTTCGAGCTGGTTGTTTTGAATATCGAGCCAGCTCTGAGATCGATATTCGCGCAGATTGAGATGTGCATTTCAATTTCGAGCTGGGTTGTTTTGAATATCGAGCCAGCTCTGAGATCGATCGCGCAGATTGAGATGTGCATTTGAATTTCGAGCTGGTTGTTTTGAATATCGAGCCAGCTCTGAGATCTATATTCGCACAGATTGGAGATGTCTATTTGAATTTTTGATCGCGGTTGTTTTGAATATCGAGCTAGCTCTGAGCTCGATATTGTAGATATGTATTTGAATTTCGAGCTATGATATGGAATTTCGAGCCGGGTTCTTTGGAATATCGAGCAAGCTGTGAGATCGGTATTCGAGCAGATTGTAGTTGTGTATTTGAATTTTGAGCTCGGTTGTTTTGAATATCGAGCTAGCTCTAAGCTCGACATTGTAGATATGTATTAGAATTTCGAGCTATGAATATGGAATTTCGAGCCGGGTTGTTTTGAATATCGAGCAAGCTCTGAGATCGATATTGTAGATATGTATTTGAATTTCAAGCTTCGAGCTATGGATATGATAATATCGAGCCAGATCTGTAATCGATATTGTAGATATGTATTTGAATTTCGAGCTGTGTATATTTGAATATGTTTCCAGCTCGGAGAGGAGATCGATATTCAAGCTGATTGGAGATGTGTATTTAAATTTGGAGCTGGGTTGTACAAGATTGCAAATGCAATGTGAATTTCGAGCTATGGTGTTTTGAATATGGATCCAGACGTGACATAGAAATTGTATATATGTATTTGCATTCTGATTTTGTTTTTAATATGAAGCCACCTCTGACATCGATTTTCGAGCAGAATTGATATGTGCATTTGTATTTCGAGCTTGTGTGTTTTGAATCCGAGCCAGCTCTGATATCGATATTCGAGCAAATTGTAGATATGCATTTGCATTTCGAGCTGTTGTGTTTTAAATATGGAGGTTGACATTCAAGTAGATTTGACATGCTTAGAAGCTCCAGCAGGTGTGTTTCGAATATCAAACCAGCTCTTCTCATACATATATTGGACTACACGATTATGGCTGTGAATTTCGACAGGAATACGTGCGCATGTTCATGAAACGTCACTGTAGTGTACATCACAACCCAGCGGTTTCTCGGATGCATAAAACACAAAACTATCGTAAAGTTAATGCTGGAGTTAACTCCCTATTTTATATAGATTATTTCTTGCAACATAACACATATAAAGTAATAATTTCCAAAGTACTATAAACTAAAACACAACAATGCAGTTTGCAAATAGCATATAGCCATTTTCGAAATGTTTAATTTCTTGGTTATGTATACAGATATTCTAATTGTTTCGTCAGTAAAGAACTGACACCCAAAGAGATTTGCAACTTTCTCATATTCTTTTTCTGCTGACTATGTGTAGCTCATCACATTCAATGTTTATCTTTGGGTTGGTTACATCAACATATGTCACTGTTTCAGAAATGTAAGCGTTGAACAACTTAAAATCCACTTTTAAAGGCGTTTTAAAAGCTTTAATGTACATATGAAAGTTAGTTTACCTTGACATTGCCATGAATCCGCCTATCTAGAATAAAAAATGAAAAATGGATGATGAAAAAGATGCATTTTCAAGACACACTTAATTAAAACTGCAGAACAGATACTTTTTCAGACGGAGGCACGGGCGGAATTCAAAGTGTCTATTTTTTACAACCAAACTTGTGTATGTAGTCAACTTTATAATGGAATAGGCATGATCCTTTGGAATGTGGTAGACATGAATATATTTGGTTCCTGGATGCATGCACCCTTGATGTGTCAAAAAGCTGCTTATGTTAAAAAATGACGGTATTCGTGTAGACGGCAATGTTACATTCACCCAAGAAAATTGATGTAAACTATATATTGCAGAGATTGAGTGAGATGATTCGGTGCCCCGATTGTCTGTTATGGGTATTGGATGCCCGGTCAGCTGGACCAGTGTCTCGGTACTTGTACTGATTTATGACCGTACGGTCTTGTCTTTTCCGGGCACGCAGGTTTTCCTACACATGAAAAACATGCCGCGGCTACCCGGCATACTCTTTGTCAGCATGAATGAAAAATAAGCGCATGAAAAACAGATATAGAACAGCAACCAAATGCTGATCGTTTGTACATCGCAAACCCCGTTGTTTCTTGGGTATTTTAGACAAGGTATAAGTCAACTGGGATATGTGTGGAAACAAAGCTATCGCAGTCTTTGTTGCTGTAGAGGTTTTCAGACGAAAATAAGCGGCTGAAAATCAGTCATACAACAACAACAACACGCGCAAGTTAGAATCCGCGGAGTTTCCAAGAAGTCGCGCATATATCTAACTTTCGTTACCGGAGCATCATGGCAGGTTCATTGCCACCAGAAGAACAGAAGATAGCCATCTCCAAGAATGGAAGAGTATCATTCACTTAAGGTAAAATACATGACAAAAGTGGTGGGGCTTTTTAAAAGCATTGCTGCACCAGTGGCGCATCCAGGATTTTTCACATGGCGCGGGTGGGGGTCGGGGGGGGGGGGGTGGGGAATCGAAATTAGACTGACTAATTGTCAGTACATAACGCTCATTTGACAAAGTACATTGTGGCAATGTCTTTTGAATGAGCTCACTATACTATCTGGACCTTGATCTGACATAGTTGCGAGCAGTAACTATTGCAATATAATAGTTGCGATGGTAACTCTTGCAGCTCCTGTAGCTAGAGCTACGATTCCACTCATAGGCTTCCTCTGCAGTTAATTGTGAAAGATATTCTATTTTTTTTTAACTCAAATGAGTGTTAATATTATGAAAATAACTATTCAAGTAATTATGACATACATTTACATATGATATGTAGATGACCTGATATAGTGAATTTAAGCTAGAGTCAACAAGTGACCCAGTCAGTGGCAGCCAAGTTCAACATGTAAAAGTTATGATGTGGTCCATTTTCTGTAAAGGCAAACTATAATTTTCTAAACCTACAATCGGTAAAAGTTGTTTCGGAATTATTAGTTTGTATTACTTTTATAATCGTAAGTCTGGCTACGGACGGTACGGGAATAATTGCAAGAGTTGCCGTTCGCAACTAGCAATATACTAGTTGCGAACGGTAACTCTTGCAATTTATTCCCGTACGGTTCATAGCTAGAGTTACGATTCCACTCATATGATTCCGCAGATCTGATTCGCACTTTAGCAGTCAGTTGTGAAAGATTTTCTATATTTTTTAACTCAAATGAATGACAATGTCAACATTTTAAAAATAACAATTTACAGTAATTATGACATAAATGTATGTATGTATATGACCTGATATAGCTATTCGCTATCATTGACTAATTTAAGCTAGTATCAACAAGTGACTCGGTCAGTGGCAGCCAAATTAAACATGTACAAGTTAAGATGGTGTCAATTTTCTAGAAAGGCAAAATTTTATTTTCTAAACCTTGTACAATGGTCAAATTTGTTTCAAATTTATTAGTTTGTATTACTTCTACATGTATAATACTACCGGTAATGTTGTATTCAGATGGAAAATATATAAACATTATGTCACAAATAACTGCTAAAGTGCGAATCTGGTGTGATTTGTTATTCTGCAGAGGAAGCCTGTGAGTAGTTTACTAGTTGCGAACAGTAACTCTTGCAATCTACTCCCGTACCGTCCATAGCCAGAGTTACTACGGTTCCACTCGTAGGTTTCCTCTGCAGAATAGCAAATCAGATCTGATTCACATTTTAGCAGCTAAATGTGAAATATTTTCTATATGATTTAATTGAAATGAGTGTCAACATTATGAAAATAACATATTCCAGTAATTATTAAATAAATGTACATACATGTATGTAGATGACATGTTAAATTAAATTTAGGCTAGCATCAACAAGTGACTCAGTCAGTGGCAGTCAAATTCAACATGTGAAAGTTAAATGCGGTCCATTTTCTGGAAAGGCAAAATTATAATTTTCTAAACATTCTACAATGGTAAAATTTGTTTCAGAATTATTAGTTTGTATTAATGTACTTTTACAATACTTTTCAGAATTATTAGTTTGTATTACTTTTATAATACTAACATTTCCCCCTCCCTGTATCCGCCACTGCACACATTCAGGTTGCCGACCGATAGCTTGAATAAGGCACAGTTTTGATGTCATAGTGGCACGATTTACCCAAATCTTACCTGAATTAACCCAAATCTTCATGTAATTACTATATTTGTTAATAAATAAAGCTGTATGCATGTACATCATAATAATTGTAAATACGATGCTTGGACATAATAAAGAAATATAGAATAATTCTATGTTTCTGCATAATATTAGTTGCGAACCTAGTTGCGAACAGTAACTCTTGTAATCTACTCCCGTACCGTGCGTAGCCTCAGTTATGAATCCACTCATAGGATTCCTCTGTAAAATAGCGAATCAGATCTGAATCGCACTTTAGCAGTTAATTATGAAAGAATTTTCTATCTATTTGAACTGAAATGAGTGTCAACATTATGAAAATAAGATATTCCAGCAATTATGTATGTAATTGTATGTAGAAGATCCGATAGTGATAACGTAAATTTAAGCTAGAATCAACAATTGACTGTCAGTTGCAACCAAATTCAACATTAACAATTTAAAATAGGGTCCATTGTCTGGAAAGGCAAAATGTAATTGTCTAAACTTTCTTTACAATTGTAAAATTTGTTTCATTATTAATTACTATTTTTTATTAATACTAATATTTTTTTTGCAGATGGAAAATATATAAAGTACAATGTATATCACAATTAACTGCTAAAGTGCGAATCAGATCTGATTCGCTATTCTGCAGAGAAGCCTATGAGTGGAATAGTAACTCTGGCTACGGACGGTACATGAGTAGATTGAAATAGTTACTGTTCGCAACTAATGAGAACCGTAACTTGCAATACTTCACACATGCATAGACCACGACCCAAAGGTGTGTCGCGCACAAGAATAATAACTCTTGTCTCACTAATGTTCAGTTATATCCCCATATTTTTTCGAGGGTATCCGTGAGCACCTGCTCACTTGCTCCATTGTGACAAATGCAGTACCCACTAAGCTGAAGGTCAATGTCATTGTATTTTCAGTACCAGCATGGGGAAGAAACATAAAGCAAAGTCTGGCAGCAGCTAAAAAGAGAATCCGGCTCTAGAAAGATTACAGAAAACTATAGAAGAAAGACAACGGACAACACAATCAAAATCATTTAACAAGAGTGCACATAACTGTCCTTCCCGAAACAATATATATACATGTACATGTGCTCGCTAATGCAGAAGTAGAAAAGCAACAGAATGACACATACGACTCGGCAGATGACAATGACATTATGTTTGTAAAACATGGATATGCCCCCATGGCATACTGAACTCTTAACTTGAGATTGAGTGTCAACAAAAGAAAACTTTAAATTTACATAAATTTCAAAGTCATTTGAGAAAGTCTTACACACTTTTTTACTTAAGAAAATGGCAAGTATTTCAACACCAATTTGAAGGTCACATATGTCAAGGCCATGTCATTACTGGTGTGATTGCGTCACACATGTTCAGTTGAATGAAATGTCCAAATATTAAAGCAATACTTCAAGTAATATTGAAAATATTACATTTTCGAGAAACTCTTACAAACTGTTTGACGTAATAAAATGGCTAAGTGTTGTAGCATCATTTCGAAAGTCACAAAGGTCAAGATCATGCTATTGGTGGTGCAGGTACATCACACATATTCAAGTGAATGAACTGTCCAAATATTAAAGCAATCCTTCAAGTAATATGATAGATATTGCATGATTGAGAAACTCTTATACACTTTTCAACGTAACAACGGGACTAAGTGTTTCAGCACCATTTCGAAGGTCACAAGGTCATGTCATTTGTCATTGGTGATGCGAGTGCATCACACATGTTCAGGTGAATGAACTGTCCAAATAGTACAGCAATCCGTTTTGTATTATTGAAGATATTACATGATGGACAAACTTTTCAACTTTTCAACATAAATATACAAGTACGGACGGACATAACCTCAACAGCAATATGCCCCCCTTGCTATCGCATAACTAATATGTATATGAATTATTTTTGAAGATTGAAAGGTTATATACAGTGTATGTCTAGGGATGGTGCTCTGTCTTTGTACGACTCGCATCCGACTGCTCTATGTCACCTTGTTTGTAAGGAAAACATGTTAAAAGTTTTTGTTTTGTTTATTCCATAGCTTATGAACATCTTCATCGATTTTGATCATATGTGGCCACAATGTATATATAGGGATGGTGTTTTGTTTTCATACGACCCACGTCAAAGGTCAAGGTCAAGGTCAAGGTCAATGTCATTGATGACTTGTGTGTTGTTGTTTTTATTATTATTATTATCAAGACTGCCATCGAAGGGATTAGCTTCGTAATAACGGTGTCCTTGTTTCTGTTTGGAAGCCCATGTTTACTGATGTAACTCATTGTGCAGATAGTTACAGTTACGTTTATCTTTATATGTCTACACATGTGCCTGCACCAGAGACCAGCTAAACTAAATGTTAGACATAAAAGAAAGAAATATGTTCATGACCATAAGCAACTACTCATTAGCTTTTCTACGTTTTTGTTATGCCCTACCACAATAATGGAGGGGCATTTAATGTTAACCTTGTCTGTTAATCTGTTGTTAATTATTGTAACTAGTAAAATGTTTAAACGATAATATATATTGACTCGATTACTCATAGTTTTTTTGTATTAAATGTTTTTTATTCTCTTTGCTGCATGTACATGTACAAACACAAGATATACAAACAGTTCAATGAAAAAAAGTACATATATATGTCACTTCATACGCATGGCTACATTTCCATGAACAGTCTGAATACTAACGTATTGATGCTTGTCTACATGCAACATTGAGTTTTTTAAATAAATAATAGGGTTTTTATAGGGCGTTTGGGCAATGAGACTGTTATAGGTCGTGTATTTTTATGAAAAAATAAAATAAAAAATACGTGAGAAAAAAGGTTATCAAAATGTTATAACAAACATAAAATATAGGAATGGACGTTTATTACATGTTTTGTGCTGACATAGGTATATCGATACACATAGCAGGTGAATGTTTACATATTAATTTCCATAAATTCACTCCAGTTTGAATGGAAAATATCTAGTTTATTCTTGATATAGTGGCAATAGTCTCTTCTATTATTATTGTTTGCTTCAGATATATTTTAAAACGGCCTATCGATGGTTGCGTTTCATCATATTTGCACTTAAAAATGAAATATTTTGCTAGAAGAATTAAAAAGCTGATAAGCATTGTTTTATTTTTGCAGTCAACCCTCACGTTAGAAAATGATATGTTTTCATATGTTAAATTACTATTGTAGTCTAACCTACTTGTTTGCAATAGCAGGTTGATATCCGACCAAAAAGGTTGATGACGTTGCATTCCCAAAACATATGCTTATTAGAATCCACATTCATATGACAGAATTCACATAAGTTAGATGGTTTTAATTTGCATTTGAATAGAAAGGCATTGTTTGGAATTAGTCTCATCAAATATTTGTACTGAAATGCTCTAAGTTTTGTATTTATTGTGCTTTTATATGACAATGAAAAAAATTCCATTCTATATCTTGTTTATTTAGTTCGTTTTCCCATTTGAGTATATGATTTTGTTGTGCTAATCTTGATTTTCTAATCTGTATATTATTACTAATTTATTTATTTATATGCTTCGATGCCAAACATAAATTTATTGCATATTTGGGTGTTTCATTAGTCAATGGCTCGGTTTTCATTTCTAGTTTCCATTTGGTATTAATTTTACTTAATAATTTGTAATATTTCAAAAAAATTCCAGTATTTATGTTATATATATTTTTCAGATCGTCGAAGCTATAAAAGTCTTTAATTCTAAAATCATATATGTGTTTTAAATACATAATACCTTTACCTTTATCATTCCATTCTTTAGAATATAGAATATAGTTATATTCTTTCATTTTTTATGTTTGAGTTATGCCACAAAATTTCATGGGATATGTTAGCACATGAATGATTAAAATTGACTTTACACCAACATGTTAGTATATTGTTTAGGAACGTATATTGTTTTACAAGATGTTTGGTGTCATTTGAATTTAGATTGCTTTTAAATAGTATATCACCACCATATTTATTTAGTTCCTTATTGTATGCAAGTTTTAACTGACTCTGTTTACCCTTTAAACGTTTTATCCATGAACAATTAAGTGAATTGATAAATGCATGGATATTAATCATTTTCAATCCACAATTTTCATAGCTTTGAATTATAGTTTTTCGTGCTATTTTATCGGGTTTACCGTCCCAGAAAAAGTTATACATCAAATCATTGATGTGTTTGATTGTTTCTTCAGCGAGATTCTCAAGCACTGTTAATGGGTATATTAATTTAGGTAACGCAAAGGTCTTTAAAACAGTTATTTTGCCAATTAATGTCAAGTTCCATTTTTTCCAGTTTATTAAACAGTTTTGAAATGACTTAATTTTTGGTATTAAGTTTAATTAATGTAGCCGTGTTTTGTTGTGAATATATTATTCCAAGGGTTTGATGCATGATCGTTTGACCAAGTATATTGCTTGTTGTTACACCATGGACTTGGGTTATGTCTAAGCCCCCCCCCCCCGATTTTAGTGCTGTGCATTTTGACTTATTTAGTTTTAGACCAGATATTAGTGCGAAAGTGTCTAGTGTATGTATTAGTTCCTTAAATGATATTTCCGATCCATCCAGCGTAAAGCTTGCATCGTCTGCAAATAATGTTTGTTTTGATTTCATTTTCACCTAAAAATAAACCTTTAATCTCTACATTTGCGTTTATTTGTCTAGATAAATGTTCTATGCAAATAATAAAAATATATGCTGATAGCGGACAACCTTGTCTGACACCTTTTTTTTTTTTTAATACTGAAAAACTTTGATAGATTACCATTATTCGAAACACAACTTTTTGCATCTTTATAGAATAGAGATATCCATTGTATTAGTGAATTACCAAAGTTAAGATTGTTGAGACACTTACTTATAAATCTATGGTCTAAGATGTCAAACGCTTTCTGGAAATCTGCAAAAAATATTAGACCTGGTGTATTGTTTTCATTTGCTTCATTTATTAGTTCCATAAGTGTTCTTACATTTTCTCCTATATATCGACCTTTTATAAAACAAGTTTGATTCATGTTTATGATTGTGTTTAATACCTTTTTTATTCTATTACCTATAACTTTTGTTGCAATATTATAGTCTACATTTAATAGCGAAATTGGCCTCCAATTATCGATTGGAAGTGTGTTTTTATCTTTTTTTGGCAGTAACGTAATGATTCCTTGTTTTTGCATTTCAGTTAGAGATCCATTTTCGTATGAGTAATTAATCGATTTTATGTAGTGCTTTTTTATGTCATTCCAGTATAGCTTGTAAAATTCGGCAGTTAGACCATCTGATCCTGGGCTTTTCATGTTTTTCATTTCCTTTATTGCTGTTACACATTCATATTCATTAATGTAACCCTCACAAGACTGTTTTCGTTTTCGTTTAGTTTGTGGTCAATGACGTTGAAAAATGTGTCGTTAGTGTGATTTATATTATTATCTTCTTCATAAATATGCATATAATAGTGTTGTACATGGTTTATAATATCAGTTTGGTTGTTTTCCAGTGTCCCATTTATAATTAGTTGTTTAATTGTTTTTGCTTCACTTCTTTTCTTTTCCAAGTTTGTAAAATATTTCGTATTTTTTTCTGACCCTTCAACCCATTCAGCCTTTGATCTTAATAGTATGCCTTTAATCTTCTCGTTAATGATTTCACTAAGTTTATTTTTTTCGACATTTAATTCGGCTAATATATCTGGATTGTTTGGGGCATTTGCTAAGTTTTGCTCTAAATTTTTTATATTAAGTTCTATTTCTTGTTCATTTGCTCCATCTTTCTTCTTCACCATACTTGAATATGTTATTGATTCATTTCTTATAGTTCCTTTTATTAGTTCCCACATAGTATTTGGGTTACAACCTAAATTTTGATTTATTATTTCCTGAATTGAATGTTTTATTTTTTGTTTGTATTCTTCTTGTAGCAAAATACTGTTATTTAGCTTAAAATATCCTGGTCCTCTTATTAGTTCGCATAAATTTAACTTTAGCAATACTGCTGAATGGTCGGACAAAAACCCAGGTAAGATATCACAATGTGTTACTGCATTTAGTAAATTAGCTGATATAAGAAAGTAGTCCAGTCTGCAAAATATTGGTGGTCTATGATTAGAATGCCAAGTAAAACGTTTGTGGTCTGGATGTCTGAGTCTGTATATGTCATACAATTCATTTTCACTTATGTCATTTATTTTTGTTGAACACCTTTTATTTGTATCTCTTCTGCCATTTATCTTATCTAAATTGAAATCGATGACGTTGTTAAAATCGCCTCCCAATATTAGAGATTCGCTATTATTCTCAATCACTAAATGTTCCAATGTAGTAACAAAATCTATATCTTCAATATTAGGTCCATAAATGTTTATTAATGTTAGTGTTGTACTGGCTATACATATTTTTAGCAATTGTGCGTTTGGTTTTGTTCCCAAGCCCGTTTACATTGAAGCTACAGAATTTCGTGCCCATTGGTTATGGTGTTTTTATATTTTGTATTATTTTCACAAACTGCATGACATTCATACCTACTAGTATATTCACGTCCATTGAATAGGGGTATTTCCATGGGGTATCATATGTAGGATTGTTAGCTTTATCTTTATATAGGCGGTGATATGATATATAGGGAAGAGGTCGGTACGGTGAGGGTGTAGTAATATTTGAAATAGTTTCATTCGGATTGAGGAAAATGCATTTTTTACTGACAACTTCCAAATTCAATAATAGTTGTCTTTCATTAACGATAATTGTGTGATGTCATTGTTTTGGACTATAATACGAAAGCTGACTGCGCGTTCCTCAATCAGGCTACACAGATGCGCATACTGATTGGGGCCCACATTGTCTGTCTACACTATATATGTTCTCAAAAATGTATATTAGGGTTGTGACACGCGACTCGTATGTTACATGTATCTAAAGCGTTGGAGAAATAATAATAATCCATATTTAACAACACATACTGGTTGGGTGATCGCTGAATGTACCAAGCTGTAAGGATAATTTTTGTATGACAAAAATGTAAAAAGAACACAGTATCAGGAGGGCAGTGTAGAACCATATCTGACTGCACTATTATCTCTGACATTTGAAAATCAACTTGGATTTCTACGTTTAGTAAAAATAAAATAAAAAAAATGTGTCTATCTGGCAGTGTAGAGCTCACTCACGATATTCACTCAGTTGCGGCTTACCTTGAGTGTCGACAGTTTTATAATTCATACAACATCTGTTTCATGATTCAAGTAAAAATATGAATTGAAAGTTGAGTTTCCAATTCCAAAGTAATATACAATTTCTGAGTCAAGCAGAGTGGATTTCGATCTGAGTGCACGGTCGAGATTCGAAGACACACCGAGCTTGTCAAAACAAATCCATGACTTTTATTATAATTATGAACGGAAGATGTTTAAAGAAACGTATAAGTATTTATTTTTATACCGCAGGTCTAGGCTGAGTCGAAAATGAAAATTTTGGAAATCACCCCCTATACACAGTCATATGGATTGGTAATGACCTAACTAAGAAAACAATAGTTAGATTATACAACTCAGTCCAGAAATTGCCAAAAGTTATTAACGAATTTCTAATCATTTATGTTTGGATGACGTTGGTAGTATCTGCAACGTCATGACGTCGTGCCGTTTAGCGCCATATTTATATGACGTTAACCAATAAATTTTGGAGTAATATCAATAATCTTCGGTATGACAAATACGTTATTGTGGTTCTACAAAGTCAACATCGTGCCATATTGCCCACCTGAAACCACATTCCTCCTCGGCTACGCCTCGGATGAATATATATTCAGATAGAGGCAATACCACACAAAACCGACTGTGTAGAACCACAATAACTTAAAATATAAGTTGTGTTTTCTTTTATAATATTGACCTTTAACAATTATAATACATACACACATAAAGGTCAATATTATATGTAAGTCCTTTTCTGCGATTTTTTTTATTTACGCATCCATATCTGCTAATAGTTTTCTTTTTCGTGAGCAGAAATTTTGGGTGTGTTATACATAAACATTAGCTTATATATAATAACTGTTTTTTAACAAATGTTTGCTTTTAGCGAAACATTGGCGAAATAAAAGCAACATGTAATACAGATATAGATTTTTTACACAGCGTCCGCATATAAATGCAATTAATACATCATTTATTTTTCATATGTGGTCCGCCTCACTAAACTCCTCATGACAAACATTAGTCTGACGTTTCCATATCTGCTTTACCGATAGCTAGTACGTTTCTGTGAATACTTTTTTTAAAAATGTTCTTAGTCCTGTGGAGTTTAGCGAAACGGCCCTGGGTGCGTACCTTTATGTCGATCATATAAAGTGTGAAAATAAAAAAGATCCAATATAGGCATCAACCTGATACAAAACGGTATCGATGTTATTGTTATAATGTGCTCAGTGTAAGTAACAGCAAATACAATTTTAAGCTCTGCACAATGCACATGACCAGCCGTATCTCTGATGTTTTGCATAATGAGTGGATCGTTTTGTTTTCATAAAAATGCATGTACCACGCAAGGCCGCTACCTTGATGATATGTTGTGCATAAGCCCCCGGCTGAGAAAAAGGACATCAATGCTTTTGCATCAATAGGAAATATTATTTACTGTGAACACTCATACACAATTCGATTAAAATAATCGTGTTACTGCTATTAGTATTGTTACTACCGTTGTTCAGTTGCGAACAGAGTAGGCCATGATCAGACTGTGCCGATGCGCAGGCTGATCCCAGTCTACGCTGATAGCACATGTGTTAAGGTCCATTTTCCCAGCCAGTGGCCTATGTAATATCGCGATCCCTGACAATACCGTTATACACTCAGTTGAAAGTATGTGCTCCCTTGCTCAAATAAATTGCTGCTTATTGACAGACGAAAAGGAGTTTTTGGTCAAATGCCACCAGTATAGATCCGTGTTGTGTTGTAAATCGTGCCAATTGGTATAAATACTAGCTTGTTATTTCAAAGGTTCAAACATTAATAAGTATTTTAACAACATATTGAATGTGTCGTGTGCAATATTATGCAGGTACATATTTCGTCTCGTGATAACACAATAATCATACAAAAAAAAGTTTGACTTCCGGTATTCTTTACGCAGACTAGCCTATACGTATCCATACAGTATAATCAGGGTCGACGCCAATAGTACAAAATATATACTTGTAGTTAACGTATTTGACCAATACTTCTAAATTAAGTCATGAGTTAAACTGGCCTTCCTTCAGTAGACAATGCATTGTATACACTTTATTGTATTGCATTTCGTCACGATTGTTCATATCGCATGGAATTACATTTAACTACCGTTACATGTATTTATTAGCCATTAGCTAGGCGTGCACCGGCAATTGTCGTCTGCTGCTCTCATTTTCATCTTCTGCATGAATACACGTTTTCGACAGCGCATAGGAAGCGTCTCCCGCAGTGGGGGGACGACTCGAATGTGCCGTCGCAACGAGGTGTTGATCACATTTATTTGCCAAAAAAAAAAAAAGAAATACAGCGTCAATAACTAGTTTAGTGGTGTATGGTTTGATATGTCTGTGTAGTATTGATGATTTAATATATTACAGTTTATTGTATTTCTATAAGTGTGTTGGATGAATACAGAGTTATCGTTCCTGGGTTACAGTGAGCAGTTCAGTTCTTAGCACGCGCTTCTGGGAGTGTCCCGTCTGTTCTGCGTCTGTGAGGACCCTCTAGTCGGCCACGGTAGATCGAGCCAATGTTGGTATTCCGGGTATACCACTGTCTTCAGCTGACTAGTTTTTGTGATATATTGTATCACCCCGTTTCTGATGAACACACTGTCGACCTCGTCTGGCATCTTTCGTTTTACGGACATGAAGACTTGCTGGTTCATGTACGTTAAGTCTTCATTAATGTATATTCCTGTTCCTCGCAGGGATCGTCGGTTTCGCAGAATGTTGTCCTTCATGAGACGCGACTGGAGTTTTACGATGACCTCTTGACTTCCTCCGGAGAATTTCTTCAGTCGGTGTGCAATATCTATATCTTCTTTTCGCAGGCCAATGTTCATTTTTTCATTAAGAGTTTGGATGACAATGCTGGTGGTTTCCTCGGCCGTTTCGTTGGCATTTCCACTGACAATACCGTTAATTCTGATGTTGTTCAACCTGCTGTATTGTTCTGTATCATTTTTAAGTCTGGTCATGTTCTCGTCAGCTTGGTTTATTTTCTTTCTTAATGATTCATTTTTATATTTTTGGCTCAACGACTTCATTTTCGAGGGTGTTTAACATGTGTCTTCAATTCTTCTACTGTTCATTCCCTGTCGTAAATTCTACTTTCAAGTATTTCCAGTCTGTTTACTAAGGAGTTTAACAGTTCTTCCTTCATTTCCGTTATCATTTGTTTTAAAACTGATCGTAACGAGCCGTCGTTTTTCATTACCACCTCTTCTAGTTTTTTGTCTGTTTTATCAACTTTGTTTATAACACTTGTTAGTTTCGCGTTTGCTTCCTTTAACTGCTGTCTGATTTCTTTCATCTCCATTTTTGTTTGTTTTTCGTCATTGGCGTTGGTAAAAAAATCATCAATGTTCGGTTCCGGTTTCGCAAGTTTCTTTGATTTTATCTTTGATTTCGACTTTGTTGGGTTCTCACGCTTTTCGTTTTTCCCTTTTCATGGCTGCTTTCTGGTTTTGTGCGGTTTCATCTGTTTGTTCAACTTCCATTTTGTGATTTATGACCCTTATGTCCTTCCGTAGTTTTTAAATTTCAAAAGGACTTCGTGTAGCTAATCGTTTTATTGTTACGACATGAATGGACTTAGTAGTTTTCACAAGGGCATAGGTAATACAATGGGAACAAAAGTGTGTTAGCCGTGGGCCATTGATGTAACACAATAGCACTATCGCATAAATAACAAAATCAAAACATGGCGGTCTCCATCGATATATTCAAACTCTATTGTTCTTTGTAAAATTCACTGTAGCATCAAACTTCCATTACATAATATAAAGCCACACATACCATCGCTGAACCATCAAAATCGAAATATATCCATATAAATTTCAACACATTTCCAATCCGAGAAATATTCCAAAAATCACATTTTATATCCACAATCTGAAATACACTATCACTTATAAGGGGGATAACAAGTCGATTACTCATAGTGGGTATACATCTTCCTTGTCACTTGTAGATGTGCAAGGTGCTTTTCAAGTTTGATTCAACCCTGCTGACATGCACATCTCCCCTTTGGGCGAATATCGATCTCAGAGCTGGCTCGATATTCAAAACAACCCAGCTCGAAATTCAAATGCACATCTATTTGCGAAAATATCGATCTCAAAGCTGGCTCTATATTCAAAACATCCCAGCTCGAAATTCAAATACACATCTCCAATATGCGCGAATATCGATCTCAGAGCTGGCTTGATTTTCAAAACAACCCAGCTCGAAATTCAAATAGACATCTCCAATGTGCGCAAATATCGATCTCAGAGCTGGCTCGATATTCAAAACAACCCAAATCTAAATTCAAATAGACATCTCCAATCTGCTGGAATATCGATCTCAGAGCTGGCTCGATATTCAAAACAACACCAGCTCGAAATTAAAATGCACACTCCAATCAGCTCGAATGTCGATCTCATAGCTGGCTCGATATTCAAAACTTCCAGATCGAAATTCAAATACACATCTCCAATCTGCGCGAATATCGATCTCAGAGCTGGCTCGATATTCAAAACAACCAAGCTCGAAATGCAAATACACATCTCCAATCTGCTTGAACATCGATCTCAGAGCTGGCTCGATATTCAAAACAACCCAGCTCGAAATTCAAATACACATCTCCAATTTGCTGGAATATCGATCTCAGAGCTGGCTAGATATTAAAAACAACCCAGCTCGAAATTCAAATGCACATCTCAATCTGCGCGAATATCGATCTCAGAGCTGGCTCGATATTCAAAACAACCCAGCTCGAAATTCAAATGCACATCTCAATCTGCTCGATATTCAAAACAACCCAGCTCGAAATTCAAATTCGCATCCTAATCTGCGCGAATATCGATCTCAGAGCTGGCTCGATATTCCAAACAACCCAGCTCGAAATTCAAATAGACATGTCCAATCTGCTGGAATATCGATCTCAGAGCTGGCTCGATATTCAAAACAACCCAGCTCGAAATTCAGATGCACATCTCAATCTGCGCGAATATCGATCTCAGAGCTGGCTCGATATTCAAAACAACCCAACTCCAAATTGAAATGCACATCTCAATCTGCGCGAATATCGATCTCAGAGCTGGCTCGATATTCAAAACAACCCAGCTAGAAATTCAAATGCACATCTCAATCTGCGCGAATATCGATCTCAGAGCTGGCTCGATATTCAAAACAACCGAGCTCGAAATTCAAATTCGCATCTCCAATCTGCGCGAATATCGATCTCAGAGCTGGCTCGATATTCAAAACAACCCAGCTCGACATTCAAATACACATCTCCAATCTGCTGGAATATCGATCTCAGAGCTGGCTCGATATTCAAAACAACCCAGCTAGAAATACAGATGCCCATCTCAATCTGCGCGAATATCGATCTCGGAGCTGGCTCGATATTGAAAACAACCCAGCTCGAAATTCAAATGCACATCTCAATCTACGCGAATATCGATCTCAGAGCTGGCTCGATATTCAAAAAAAACCAGCGCTAAATTCAAATACACATCTCCAATCTGCGCGAATATCGATCTCAGAGCTGGCTCGATATTCAAAACAACTCAGCTCGAAATTCAAATGCACATCTCAATCTGCGCGAATATCGATCTCAGTTGGCTCGATATTGAAAACAACCCAGCTCGAAATTCAAATGCACATCTCAATCTGCGCGAATATCGATCTCACAGCTGGCTCGATATTAAAAAAACCCAGATCGAAATTCAAATGCACATCTCAATCTGCGCGTATATCGATCTCCGAGCTGGCTCGATATTCAAAAACAACCCAGCTCGAAATTCAAATTGACATTTCCAATCTGCGCGAATATCGATCTCAGAGCTGGCTCGATTATTAAAAACATCCCAGCTCGAAATTCAAATACACATCTCCAATCTGCGCGAATATCGATCTCAGAGCTGGCTCGATATTCCAAAACATCCCAGCTCTAAAATTCAAATGCACATCTCAATCTGCCCGAATATCGATCTCAGAGCTGGCTCGATATTCAAAAAACAACCAGCTCGAAATTCAAAATGCACATCTCAATCTGCGGGAATATCGATCTCAGAGCTGGCTCGATATTCAAAACAACCCAACTCGAAATTCAAATGCACATTTCAATCTGCACGAATATCGATCTCAGAGCTGGTTCGATATTCAAAACAACCCAGCTCGAAATTCAAATAGACCTCTCCAATCTGTGCGAACATCGATCTCAGAGCTGGCACGATATTCAAAACATCCCAGCTCGAAATTCAAATGCACATCTCAATCTGCTCGAATATCGATCTCAGAGCTGGCTCGATATTCAAAACAACCCAGCTCGAAATTCAAATGCACATCTCAATCTGCGCGAATATCGATCTCGGAGCTGGCTCGATATTCAAAACAACCCAGCTCGAAATTCAAATACGTATGTCCAATCTGCTCGAATATCGATCTCAAAGCTGGCTCGATATTCAAAACAATCCAGCTCGAAATTAGTTCCGGTGAATATCGACCTCGCAGCTTTGGATTCAACTCGAAATTCAACTCGAAATTCAAACCGGTGAATATCGAATTTCGATGTTCGATGTCAGAGCCAACTTCACACCACAGTCGAACCTCCCCGAACGGCCACCTCTCGACAACAACACCCTCTCTATAACAGCCGCTATTTTATATCCCAAATGGGTAATTTCCTCTGTATCTAACTCTTCGACTGCTGAGCACGATCATTGTCGTTTGCTGTTGTTTTTGCCTTCTTTCAAAATAAAAACAGGTTTTGACAGCATTTTAGAATCATTTCCATTGGAAATGATTCTAAAATGTTGTCAACGCATGTTTTGATGAGAATTGTCGAAGAAAATAAATAAACAGTGGATGACACAATTTAATTCAGCAGTAACCTCCCTACAACAGCCACCTCTCTACAACAGCCAGTTTTGCGTCTTCCCATGGGTGGCTGTTGTGGAGAGGTTGCACTGTACTTACCTTTTGTCAACCGGCGGTTTAATAATACGTATCTTGCAACTGGTGCACGTGTAGGGTCCGGAAATTTGCTTCCGTGTCGCATCGCCGTATTACCACACTATTGATTTTTAAAACAACGTGTACGACATTTTCCGTAAATGATATCGTATGTTGGTAACCAGGCGCGGATCCAGGATTTCGGGTTAGGG
>CM055272.1:45816813-46004508 GCA_029237695.1 Conchocele bisecta
CAATGGGGTTCAAGGCGAGCCGTAAAACTAGACTGTGAGCCAACAGAGCGTGGGCTTAAGAAAGGTCCCAACACCCCAGTTGCTGGGTGCCGGCTAGAAATCTGCCCAGTCGCTTGGGGGTGTTGTGCACGAGTGGAGGCTTTTGCTATTTTTTGTTCAAAATTTCATTTATAAGCGATATCGTAGAAATGTACATTCGTAAACGAATCGTTGGGTTTTAACAATTTTAAATTTTAAATAATACACCTTAGTTTCATATCCGATACACACTATCCGTCTTAATGTTTGTATTTGCCTCTTGTATAGTTCACATAATTGTCGGTATAATATTGTAAATGCAACGTTTTTATCGGAGCGTAATAAATTACGCTGATATTTCATGTATTCGATATCGCCTAGTGTTCTCATTTTATAGAATTTATATATAGGACTATAACCCCCGTATTCTTCGTAAAGTTCTTCAACACAGGCATTAAAAACTTTCAATTCCAATTGTATTGTATTATCCATTTTCTCTAATAGTTGTTTTTTTCTGTTCAATTTCTAATTTCTAATAATAATTTTCCAATTTATTTCTTCGTTAAAAGTGATATCGTAGAAACGCATATCCGTAAACGAATCTTTGATTTTAAACTGTTTTATAAAATTAGTTTGATAATGTTTCAGTAGTGTTTCTCCGATCCTATTTAGTCGCTTCATTACATGAATTTGATACTTATACCGGCGACATAATTGCCGGTTTAATATTGTAAATGCAACGTTTTTATCGCAGCGTAATAAATTACGCTGATATTTCATGTATTCGATCCACATAGTGTTGTCATTTTACAGTGTTTTAATACTGTAGAAACAGCGTAAAATTCTTCATCAAAGTCATTACAAAATTCCAATTCGTTGCGTATTTTATTATCCATTTTGTTATAATATTTTATTATAACCTATTAAATTTATATGTTCAATTGGACGTGAAAAAAACATAAGGTATTTATGACACCAATATAATTGGACTACAATTCGACATCGTAGAAATAAATTAGCTATATTGGAGGAGAAAAATGGGGTGTTGGAATATAAACTATTACTCGTGGGCACATTGAAATTAATTTTGTAAAAATTAGATAATTATTTTCTCATAAATTTGCTGTCGGGAAAACATTATGTTTTTTTTTCACGACCAATTTTTCGGGGGTGGTGGGGGACAATTTCCTCGTTAACCAATTTTGGATTTTTCGGGGGTGGTGGAGGTAGTGAAGAGGGTTGGAAACGATTACCAACGTAGGTGGTATCATTTTGACTCCCTATATACTACTATATGATATGTCGATACAAATATTGATTCAGCATTTAGTTGATATAAATAATTTAAAAATACTGCATCACTTGCATATGGAACTAGCTTGATACCACCGCGAGTCTCTATGAGTACAATAAATATTACTAAATAATTATATCTGTGTAGCTGTCACTCGTAATTTTTAAAAGTGGTGGACTAGTTGCAATTATACACTTATTTAAGTTACATAAAGAAAAGTGTGTACCTACTAGATGGGACCCCAGTTTCAACAATAATTAAATCTATATTTTAATTAGTCAAGGTCCAGAGCAGAATGGGTGCAGGTTATTGGAAATTAGGTCCCACCCACTACATCATAAGAAAAATGAAAGTAGCAGAGAATAGCAAAATGTGTGGTAACAGGTTAGTTTTTTAGGGAAAATCAATGGTGGTGGCCCACCTTAGTCTGATCCCGGACGGTTATTGGTTTGCATCGGTAACGGGCCAGTTTGACAGTCAACCTGTGTAAGTTACCATATGTGTAACTTACTATAAAAATGTGATTGTTTTCAATTACGTACATATGTAATTTAATTATCAGATACATGTATGTACACATTAGTAATCAAACACCATACATAGCAATTTAGTTAATAGGTTAGAAAATAACAAGTTCGAAATTGTCAAGCATAAAAGTAGTCCGGTATGAACACAATCGTGCGGGTGTTTTGAGGTCACCGACACAGTTTGCTTGCAAATCTTGATCCATTACTACCCAGTTTCACTTGAAGAACATGATGGTCATGTGATGTAAACAGAGTTTCCGTGGCCAAAAAATAAATGTAAACAATATTGGGGAACATGACGAGGTTGGATATTTCTGTCTGAGGAGTAAGTGAAGCTATTGTTTAATTCATGCAGAACCAGTAATGATCGGCTGCGGGTCATGTACAAGTAGGTCCCACAACATCCATACGAATAGTGCAAGTAGGAGAGACTGACCTTATTTGATGGGATTCGGTTAAAATGTATAGTAAAACTATTTGGTGTCTTCTAACCTATACTGTGATCATTTATAGGTGAAATCTTACATCAAAACCGGCATTGGAGGTGTGCCTCAAACAGCCAATCACATATCGTACTATTATTTATTAGTCGGAGGATTCCTAACATTGACAGCAGTGCCATCTGGCGCCATAATGAGGCACTGCTAACCAATATATTGCTTGCATCATTCTGCTTGTGGCTTGATGCTTTCTGCTTGCGGGTTTCCGCTTTCGGACTGTGGCGTGATGCTTACTTCCTGCGGCTTTGTCCTTACTGCTTTCATCCTTATTCAAAGTGCTAAGTGCTTGTTCCTACTTTCTATTGCAAATGCTTAGTGCAATAAAACAGGGACACGAATAAGGACGTATCAATAATTGTAATGTAAATAAGACGAATGAACAAAGCAATCAGCAGAATGGACATGTAAGAAAGACAAATACAATTACAACAAGCAGATTTCAAATGTAATAAATACAAATGACGAACATTTACAAATACAAATTTAGGTTTGTATTCTTACTATTTCGTGGCCACAATATTTGTCATTTTCTGTATTAATAAATGCTTGAATACTTAGCTTGATGTCAAGCAGCTTCATTGTCTGAGCCTGAGCTGTTCTGCAGCTCAGGCTCACACAATTCAATTGTTTGATTTCGAATTGGCATTGTCAATATATGTTCAGAAACGTTGATACGCTATGCAAGATTGTAACGCAGGCGTCATTTATTTATGTAAGGCCATACAAAAAGGACTTTGGTTCTCAGAAATGAGGTTTGCGGAATTTGACGCTGGAGGGCCGACTTATTTAATACGTTTATTTTTTGTTTAAGATGGTCGTTTCTGATTTTTTTTCAAGTCGCCAGATGCATACATATATGTTATAGAAAGTTACTATAACCTCTTTAGACATGGAAAAACACCAGGGGCCCGTTTTACTAAACTTCGTACGACTAAAATGTTCGTAGGCGCAAATTTAGGATCGTTGGAAATTTCAATTTATTGATTTAAATTTATACAAGAAAAAAATGTTTATGTGATATTTACAGACTATCATAATTTTGCACTTACGAACATTTTAGTCGTACGAAGTTTAGTGAAACACCCCCAGACTTTCGTCCGACATGGTTGGATTTAGCATATGGTTTGAATGGTAGTGTTTTTCATTGATCCTGTGGCGAATTTGCAATATGATTTGATTTCTCTATGACGATAAAACGCTGACGCGTCGATATTCACGGCCTAATGTCCCGGCATGTCCGACTGAATAGAACAACGTATAAGGAAAATATAATTCAAATATATTAGGACTTCAACATATGCTTGTGCGATAATTTAATAAACAAACCAAAACTCAATCTGAACAGCTGTTTCCGCCGTATTCTCCATGTTTTAGTTGTTCCGTCGTCGGCGTTTACTGCCGTTGTGCCGACAAATCTGACGAGGACGACTATTAGTTTCGCAAGAGTACTGTACGACAAGGGCGGCCATTATAGCACTGCCACCGGACTGTTCACCTGCCAGTACCCCGGCGTCTATTTCTTCACGCTATCCCTGCTTTTCTTCCCAGCAAATGAGACTGCCGGGTATTGTTCCATCTATAAGGTAAATAAGCTTTAAAGTTGCATGCCCAAATCAGTAGAAATGTTCTTTTATCGGCATTAAATAAGTGCATAATTGTGTCACTATTCCACCAGTTCTAAAAATTACGAGTGCCCGCTATACAGATATAATCATTTAATAATATTTATTTTACTGACAGGGACTCGCTGTGGTATCAGGCTATTTTCATAAGCAAATGAGACATGATATTTTTAAATTATTTATACTAATTAAATGCGTCACCTGAACAAATAATATTTTCGACAGATTATAAATTATGATCATTGCACATCAAAAATAAATACAGAGAATAAATAGTAATATCCGTTAACATCTTAAGGAAACACTGTTACCGCCCCTGATATCAGTGTGGAAACTTACGTCAGATATAAAATGCATAATAATGCCAATACATACGTGGGATAATCGTGAATTAATGATTATTTTGCTAGAAAATGTCTCAGATGGTATCTTTGATATAAAAAAAATATTTTATGTCTACTGAGTGGGCATGTACCCTTAAAGGTACTGGATATCAGATATGCCGAACATGTGATGAAACAGGTTAGGAAAAACTACAGTCGACCCTCTCCAAACCGGACACGCTGGGAGGTCCTCGGTGTGTCCGGTTTGGAGATGTTCCACTGTTAATCAGACATGTCAGCACTTCATGAAATGTCAATGTAATCAGAGATACATAACAGCGAAGCACATCTAATTTAAGCATCCATATATTGTCCCGAGTGTCCGGTTTAGAGGGGTTCCACGGTAGTGTAATAGTTGATTGTATTGTATTTAAGGACCAATAGTACGTATAAGACGTCTGGAAAATAATCCGGAATTAGTAAAAATGTTTATTATTCTGCAAAATAACTGGTGTTGTAAACAACCCAGCGGTACTAGTATCGTCATATATCTTCAAATAAACCACTTTACATATGGCTACGATGAAAACACATTTTTTATTTTTTATATTATTTTTCTGTCGGTCGGTCGGTCGCTCGGTGGACCCGCCGGTCAACCAACCAAGCATAACCGTCCAATCAATAAATAAATCGATCGCTGAACCATCAATAAATAACTAAATAAATGGTTCGATATCTTATTTTATCTGTTTGCAAGGACACAAAATCACTGACAACAGCGTCGTCCGGACCGGCAGAGTGCGCTGAAACAGGATTCTACCATTCTACAACTTCCGTTTCCGTTCATCTAACTGCAGGCGAATCCGTCTACCCTGGCGGATGTACGACATTTGAAACAATCACTGACGATATGACTGGGTCGTTTACTGGTTTTCTTGTGAGCGAGGACTAGGAGCAAGCTAACCCGATTTTGTTTCTGTAAACCAAATTGTCTGTCTGTAACGCAGGGAGACTTACCCGAATGTAACGTAGGGAGACTTACCCGAATGTTCTGTCTGTAACGCAGGGAGACTTATCCGAATTTTCTGTCTGTAACGCCGGGAGACTTACCCGAATGTTCTGTCTGTAACGCAGGGAGACTTACACGAATATTCTGTCTGTAACGCAGGGAGACTTACCCGAATGTCCAACAAAACAACGTGGTACACCTTCAGAAATCAAAAGTTTGTTTTAATACACGAACTCGGATAAAAAGTGCAATATCATGATACATGTATGCTAACATAGGTATTGACAAATAAAGGTTAAACTGTAGTATTTCCATATTTCTTGTGTTCCACATTTCTGGTGATTGTTATTTATTTGTGTATAGTATCTCAGATTTGTATACAACTGTGTTAAAATTAAACTCACTCAAACCATTATATATATTATCTTAGATTTATATACAACAAATGACTGTGTATGGAGTGCCCGGGTCAAACCTGTGTATAGCTTATTACTGTCTGTTTCACGAAAGCTGCCCAAATTTTACGGCCATATAAACAGTTCAAAAACCATATTGTTTTCGATAATATTAAATTAAAGGAAAATTTAAGAATGAGCCTTCTTTTTATTTCGTGAAATTTTGTCAAATATTTATTTTATTGCGAAAACAAAATTTCCCCATGTTAAATCCCCATAGACATCTTCACGGAGTGAAGATGTCTATGGGGATTTAACATGGGGAAATTTTTTAGAATTTCAGAAATACTGGACCGATTTTTAAAATTTAACTGTTGTTTTCTTAGTTAGATCATTTCCAAGCTATCTAGCTATGTTTCGTAGTCACAAGTCCTCTACCTCTTTTCCCCCCATGTTAAATTCCCATAGAGAAATCAATTTTTCGTAATAAAACCAATATTTGACCAAATTTCACGAAATAAAAAGAAGGCTCATTCTTAAATTTTCCTTTAATTTAATATTATCGAAAAAAATATTGTTTTTGCATTGTTTATATAGCCGTAAAATTTGGGCAGCTTTCGTGAAACAGACTATAGTTGTCTAATGTGCGACACATGGATTGTCAGATCATATTTCTACTATGTATACACGTGTATGTCAATGACGATCGCATATTAATTAAATGATTATTAAGATAGAGAATACGATACGCAAAGGAGATCCATAATCCTATGTAAAGAAGAAACTAACAGTAATAACTACTTCATTATGAACAATTGGTGGTGGCGGCGCCTTCAACAAGCCATGTGCGGTTCCAAAAGGAAAGCAGTATAGGAAAGAATGGCGTTTTTTTTGTGGAATTTATCGGAGTATAAACTTGGAAAAGTCGCGGGAATACTGGACGAAGGCCAGAAGGACTCGTCCAGTATTCCCGCGACTTTTCCAAGTTGATATCCCCGATAAATTCCACAAAAAGGCCATTCATTACTTATAATTCCAGCATTTGAAATAAATTCATCAAGAAAATGTGTTTATTTTCCGTTTTCTTAAGAATTGTTTTAACTGCGCCTCACGGTTACGGAAAGTAGTTCGGCGTGGGAGTTTACTGGGATATACATTTTGGACAGAGACTTGCTACGGGTCAATCAAATGTTTGAATTGTGTAAATATGTTTGTGCTGGAATTATCGTGCCGTAAGATACATGTACATACAATACAATAAATGCAGTACTGCCAGTAGCTGTGTCCTCCCATTGTATCTACTGTCTGTTTCACGAAACATGCCCAAATTGTACGGCCATATAAACAATGCAAAAACCATCTTTTTTGTGATATATTAAATTAAAGCAAAACTTAAGAATGAGCCTTCTTTTTATTTCGTGAACTTTGGTCAAATATTGATTTTATTGTGAAAAAAACAATTTCCCCATGTTAAATCCCCATGTCTATGGGGATTTTACATGGGGATATTTTTAGAATTTCAGAAATACTGGACCGATTTTCAAAATATAACTTTTGTTTTCTTATTTCGATTATTTCCAAGCTATCTAGCCAGGTTTCAGAGTCAATATCCAAACTTTTTCTTTTTTTGACTCCCCCACAGCTCCCCCACCTCCTTTTTCCCCATGTTAAATTCCCCATAGACAAATACAATTTTCGTAATAACAATAATCACGAAATAAAAAAAAGGCTCATTCTTAAATTTTGATAAAATTTAATATTATCGACACAAATATTATTTTTGCATTGTTTATATGGCCGTAAAATTTGGGCAGGTTTCGTGAAACAGACAGTAATCCACATTATCTCCGTTTTCTTTTATTGCATTTGTGATTACAGTCGGTTTCTTTGTTCAGCATTTGCGTACAGTGACAGCGTCACATCTTATTAGTTTGTACATATCACATGCATCCACATGCGCTGAATTATGTTGTATGTTTATAAAAGAAAATATCTTATATACTTACACAATAATTAGACAAAGTTAAAGTATTGCTATTGCTTATCTTAGAAACAGTACATTGAGAAAATTGTTCTACATACATTACATAATCATGAATATTTATCCAGTCCATACAGTGCGTATGTGCCGTGAAACACGGTGCCGTGAAACATTTTTGATATCCTGTCAATACGACCTAAACACTGCGTATGAATATGTGCGGTTTAAAGCCATTTGTATGTGTTGACGGGATAAATAGAATAGTAGGTTAGTGCCTTGATTGGGGAAAAAGTAAGTGGAAAATTATGATAGTCTGTAAATTTCAAATTAACAAAGTTTTCTTGTATACAATTATTGGATTTACATTTATTGAGCATATGCTGCATATGCAGCATATGCTCAATAAATATAAATCCATCAATTGAACTTTCCAGACGATCCTAAATTTGCACTTACGAACATTTTAGTCGCACGAAGTTTAGTGAAACTGCCCCCTGGACGGCAAAAATATATCATTGTATTTACCAATTGTGACGGAAATGTATAGATGCATCTTCAATACGTGTTCATTTGTTATACATACACTCAATATATTAATGGCGCTACCCACAGGAGCCATTTCGTGTGATGTTGCAAATTAAATTATATTTAACGTTTGAAATGTTATTCAAATCAAGGTTGAGCCCAAAATCGGCTTTTGGCTGCATGTGTCCGCAATGCCCCGAATTTTTGTATTAATGGTGTATCCTTTACATCGCAACTCGCTTAACCCGGTTCTAGGAGGCGTTTGTGCCATCGACTAGAACATGTTGGTTCCTTTAATAATGTTGTGCATTACTTGAAGCATAGTATCAAGATTGAAGAAATAATAGCTCAAAGACAAGATTAATTGGATAAACACAACAATAAGTGGGAACACATGCAATTCTAATACGTATATATATACATATGCGGGTGTGTTTAAGCAGGACCGTCACAATTAAGGAAACAAAATATTAGCCTTATGTTAAAACGTAGCATCGGGTGGCATGTGGCTGCATCAGGTGTAGGGGCAAATCGTATCTACCACTTGATTGTCACGGGCTGGAAATTCATCCATTCTTTCATTTTTATCTATCTTATACCTCTCTTCAATTGCGCCGAGAAATCCATCGCAGTCTTCTTATTTATAGGGACGTAGCAATTTTTTTATCGCATTGTTTTTTCTCATATCATTTAGTTTTCCTTTATCCCCCCTTTCCTTTTTTCTCACATTTATATATTTGTGGATGTGGTTGGAGAAATAGCGTTTATGAGGTATGTCACCAGTGTGGCCCCAGATCATCCTGCGCATTCGCGAAGCTTGATTAGGGACTACGCTGTATAGCCCTACAGACAATAAAACATCCATGCTGTCCCCAGCATACTATATCTGCCATGAGTAATCAACAGGGATGCGTTAGCGTAAGATCCCTTTTGCTTCCGAATTCCCATAAACCCTTTTCCTCCAATCGCTGCCACACATGCTAAATATAGTGTTGTTTTCTTTTGTTGTATATGTACTATACAAATTGCTCATGCCATGATCATATATGTACATGTATAATTGCATATTTGTTCTGTAAAGTATTGAGAATAAAATATTGAATGACAAAAAAAAAGAACATGTTGGTGCATTTGTGTACACAAATGTACAAGTGCAATAAACCTCACTTACAACCGTGTCGGTCTGTCCGTTTATCTGTAGGTATATCCGGCGATCATGAACATTGTGTGTTTACATTGTAAGTTTAATAATAATTTGTCCCAATGCACGTATACTGTTACCCGAATAAACATAGTGTCACCATTTGGTTACAAACCCAACCTAGCTCGACAGGTCGTGAATCAATTTAGGCGACATATCGAGTCTGACATATCTTTGTAGGACGTGTGAGAGAGAGAGAGAGAGAGAGAGAGAGAGAGAGAGAGAGAGAGGAGTTTAATGTTCACACTGGCTCGATGACCTTGTATGCCGTCTCAAATCGTGCAGCAATTCATGTGACATATATCGAGTCTGGCATATATGTGAGACACACCATGTGATTGTGTACCTTCGGAGATCTGCGTAATTTCATTAAATACGTTTTCATAATTTTCAATACTTTTCATAAATAAAGTCAAAAGTTGAAAAATGTTTCAGAATATAATTCCGCATGTACTCTGATAATTTTGTCAACTTCTGACGCCATTTACGGAAAATATTGTAAACGTATTTCACGAAATTACACAGGTGTCCGAAGGTACAAAATCGCATGGCGTGTCTCATATGTAGGACGTGATGGAGAGATGAGAGGAGAGATAGATAGTTTCACGTCTATACTGGCTCGATGACTTTGCATGCCGTCTCCAAGAGAGAAGACGGGAATAAGGTTTTTAACTTTGATACTCGGGACCGCTGTTTAAAGTCCCCATCCGAGACAACAGTTAGCTTGTAGAGCAAGTAAATCACATTATTAACACAGACAAATTGGTCGAGAATCGAACACGGGCGGTGGCGTGGAAATTTGACGCCGTTACTCTCGGCCACCGTCTGCTGATTAGGTTAGACTATGGTGCGAAATATAAGTAGTCCGGTATAAAAATATAGTGCGGGCGTTTTGACGTCACAGACACAGTTTGCTTGCAAATCTTGATCCATTACTACCCAGTTTCACTAGAGGAACTTTTTGGTGTGCTTTTAACACTAGTTTTCAGCATATGTGTAGCATTTAAAATAAAACACTGAACCTGTTGGTCACGTGATGTAAACAGAGTTCCCGTGGCCAAAAAATGTTGGGTGATATGACGATGTTGAATTTTTCTTTCTTAGGAGTAAGTGAGAACCTATTGTTTAATTCATGCAGAACCATTACATACTGGCTTCAGGTCATGTACAAGTAGGTCCCACAGCATCCATACGAATAGTGAAAGTAGGGAGAGACTGGCCTTATTGGATGGCATTCGGTTAATTTATATTTTTTTTATATTTATTTTCTTTTTAGTTACAAACATACATGTTACATAATAGCAAATATATACTGGAGTGTGCATGACAGCAGGGCACGAGTCAACTTTAGTTCAATTATTTTAATACAGTGGAATCTCACTATACCAAACACTACGGGTACTATCGGCGTGTTCGGTATAAAGAGGTTCAACTGTACAACTCGGGTACCTCGAAGCCCCGCTCTTCCACCAGGTCCACGCTGTGGGCCTGACAGCTGCTGAGTGATTGCTTACAGTGGAAAACTCACCATACCGGACACCATGACGGTGTTCGGCATAGCGAGGTTCCACTGTACTTGCATTTTAGTGTAGCCGGCTGACATGTACACAGTATATAACACTATCATGGTATCTGTCTATACTATCTGCAAATGCTAATACCTACTTCAACCACTTCAACACCAAACGCTAGTTTTAATAGTTATAACGAACAGTATAGAGAGATATGGATGAAACAACCCAATAGAATCGTCACTGATCGCAATTATTTTATTACATTGAACTATTACATTACATGTCTCATTCCGATCGCCAAGTGTGAAATGAGAATGAGTATATTCCAATGTCCCAGCAACAGCTAAGGTCACATAAGGATGGAATTAAAGTTTGACGTATCATTCGACAGACCAGTTGGATGAAAATATTATTAAAATATGTACATGCCCTAGGGTAGGTTTTGAACTCACAATCTTCAGTAATTAAGTCCCTGAGCCACAGCCCATCACAGACTAGTGTGAAAGGGTTGAGTCAATATTAGCAACAAGCAGCAAGATACAAGTATTATGTGTTGTATGTATGAATGTAACGTTTTTTATAGGAACAAAAATAAAATGACGAAAACGGGTGTTGTTTTTATTAGTATGCGTACTTGGTCGTAAGCCAGGTCGGACAGAGCAGTACAACAAATTGTGAACAATGGGGGTGGAGGGTGTATCTACATGTTTCGTTAAATGATATCCGTTTGGCTGCGATTCGTGTGCATATCGATTCTTTAATGGCTCCCATATATTGTCAAAATTGTTTAGGTTTGATTCCTTCAGTGCGAAAGTTTTTTCAACATCGAATAGATATCTTATATTAAATTTTAGCCATTTTATATTTGGGGTTATTTCTCTCATTTTATACTTATAGATATATAGTTTAGTTCGCATAAGTATTTATTAAAAACTATCCCATATTTCATTGTTCCAAACACAAAACGTTCAATAGTTAGTTCCACATTGTTTATACCGTTGCAATTATCAGTAATCCATGTTTTAAAAGAAGATATAAAGGTTTGTATTATTGGACAGTTCCACAATAGATCTTCGATTGTTTCTACTTCTCCGTGACAATACGTGCAGGAATTGTCTAACGCCGATTTTATATAAACATGAGTTTGTGCCCAGTATTCTGTGATTTATTCTATATTGGAAAAATCTCAACCGAGTGTCTAATGTGGTTCTAAACGGTAAGCGAAATGCATACGTCCAACTAAATTATATAGTAAAACTATTTGGTGTGGTCTAACCATTACATTTGAATCTACTTGTACCAAGGGAATTGCACCGTGTATATAGGTGAGGGAGTTTCATAAATACATTCCTATATGTCTGCCATAGACTGTCATATTCATGGAAACCGGGCTTGGCAGCGGAGCAAACGTAGATAACGACAATACCAGTAGCCGATTTCATCAAAATTGCAAAGCATACTTATCTACCAAAGTAGACTTTGAGGGAGTAATCATTTATTTTTCCTGAAATGAATTATGCCATATAGAACTAACGACTGCATATATTTGATGATTAAAAGTATGCAGACTTATTATACTGGATTTATTACATTATCACAGCCAAAATGGCTGTGATAATGTAATAAATTCAGTATAATAAAAAAATAATAAATTTATCCTTAAATTGAAAAGTTCTCCCTGAAAGTATACTTTGCTAGATAAGTATACTTTGCAATGTTGGTGAAATAGGCTACAGGCTCCTAGTTTAACCTATGCTCAGTCTCCCTACCGCTCTGATAGCAAACACACATAAGAATGCACTGATATGATGTCAGAGGTGAATTTCACAAATTGATGCTAATTCGTTCGTTGTCACTCGAGGCCCCCATAACCCACCCCACCTGGTAGGATCCACACATGGAAACCTCATCAACCTAGAGTTATAATAATGTAATGTATTTCCCATACATACTGCCTACCACTCACCACCAGCACACTATCTGGACGACATTTATATAAAATTCGTTATTATGATAAATTGGTAGCAAGAAGTCTACAATAGATATTGGTTCTTATGGTTTTGATCATAGCTTCCTCAGTAACGGAATTGCGAACATCATAGTTACATATTAGATGGCACAGACCGATCGGCGGCCACCATGGTCCCACGCTTTGTATGGTTTTGTTTCTCAACCGTCATAAGAAATACGTCTTCCACTTTGGTAGCGATCTCGCTTGTAAAGGATTTTGATGTTTGCCTTGCAGTTCGATATGAAAACAATGCGTTATCTCCCCTGGCACTTTTATCGCGACATTTGCCTTTACCGAATCGCTTCGTTCTCAGTTAATTTCGCCTGTAGAGACGTAATCGCAGGAATGTTAAACACAGTCATTCTGCGGACAATCCTATGAATCGTCAACATCTCAAAAACACTTTAAAATAATATATATTTCGTTATCATCTACAGTCGGTTATAATATACGTGACAGACTTCACCGCTCGTGGGAGGGGGAAGAGGAGGTCAATTGTGTATGCAAGGCATTTACACTCCAAAATCTCCCTCACCTATACACATGGCGCAATTCCCTCCGCTCAAGTAGATTTAACCCTTCCTACGCTGTTGACGGATTCTCATGTGCTGTCAAAACCAGACGACAACATTTAATTCAGCGTAATAAGGGTCAAAGGGCTTCAGCAGATGTTGGCCGAGAGTAACGGCGTCAAATTTCCACGCCACCGCCCGTGTTCGATTCTCGACCAATGTGTCTGTATTAATAATGTGATTTTCTTGCTCTACAAGCTAAGTCAATTATACGTTTTCCCGGATGGGGACTTTAAACGGCGGTCCCGAGTATCAAATTTAAAACCTTATTCCCGTCTTCACTCACGGCATGCAAAGTCATCGAGCCAGTACAGACGTCAACTTATCTATCTCTCCTCTCTATATATCTCTCGCTGTCTCCATCACGTCCTACATATGAGACACGCCATGCGATTTGGTACCTTCAGACATCTGAGTAATTTCGTGAAATATGTTTACAATATTTTTCGTAAATGACGTCAAAAGTTGAATATATTTTCAGAGTACATGCGGATTATATTCTAAAGATTTTGTCAACTTTTGACTTTATTTATGAAATTTATCAGGTAACCTGCCTGGTATTCTCTATATATTGTAAATTTTGAAAACGTATTTAATGAAATTACGCAGATGTGGCAGGTACAAAATCACACGGCATGTGTCAATTATGTACGTATTGTCATCACAATTCTGTGTTTTATGGATTGGAGAAATGGGACTTGTGACATTGGTGGCCAGTCTCACTCCTGATTTATAAATGGAGGAATGGGCCTTGCGAGATTGACGGCCAGTCTCACTACATATTGTGATTGGAGGAATGGGACTTGTAACATTGGTGGCCAGTCTCACTCCTGATTTATGAATGGAGGAATGGGTCTTGTGACATTGACAGCCAGTCTCACTACTGATTGTGACTGGAGGAATTGGACTTGTGACATTGACGGCCAGTCTAACTCCTGATTGTTACTGGAGGAATGGGCCTTGTGACATTGGTGGCCAGTCTCACTCCTAATTGTGACTGGAGGAATGGGACTTGTTACATTGGTGGCCAGTATCATTCCTGATTGTGACTGGAGGAATGGGACATGTTACATTCGTGGCCAGTATCACTCCTGATTGTGACTGGAGGAATGGGACTTGTTACATTGGTGGCCAGTCTCACTCCTGATTGTGACTTGAGGAATGGGGCTTGTTACATTGGTGGCCAGTATCACTCCTGATTGTGACTGGAGGAATGGGGCTTGTGACATGGGTGGCCTGTCTCACTCCGGATTGTGACTGGAGGAATGGGGCTTGTGACATTGGTGGCCAGTCGGACCCCTGATTGTGACTTGAGGAATGGGACTTGTGACATTGATGGCCAGTCTCACTCCTGATTGTTACTGGAGGAATTGGCCTTGTTACATTGACGGCCAGTCTAACTCCTGATTGTTACTGGAGGAATGGGCCTTGTGACATTGGTGGCCAGTCGGACCCCTGATTGTGACTGGAGGAATGGGACTTGTGACATTGACGGCCAGTCTCACTACTGATTGTGACTGGAGGAATGGGACTTGTGACATTGACGGCCAGTCTCACTCCTGATTGTTACTGGAGGAATTGACCTTGTTACATTGACGGCCAGTCTAACTCCTGATTGTTACTGGAGGAATGGGCCTTGTGACATTGGTGGCCAGTCGGACCTCTGATTTTGACTGGAGGAATGGGACTTGTGACATTGACGGCCAGTCTCACTACTGATTGTGACTGGAGGAATGGGCCTTGTGACATTGGTGGCCAGTCTCACTCCTGTTTTATGAATGTCGGAATGGGGCTTGTGACATTGGTGGCCAGTCTCACTCCTGATTTATGAATGGAGGAATGGGTCTTGTGACATTGACAGCCAGTCTCACTACTGATTGTGACTGGAGGAATTGGACTTGTGACATTGACGGCCAGTCTAACTCCTGATTTTTACTGGAGGAATGGGCCTTGTTACATTGACGGCCAGTCTAACTCCTGAGTGTTACTTGAGGAATGGGCCTTGTGACATTGGTGGCCAGTCTCACTCCTGATTGTGACTGGAGGAATGGGACTTGTTACATTGGTGGCCAGTCTCACTCCTGATTGTGACTTGAGGAATGGGGCTTGTTACATTGGTGGCCAGTATCACTCCTGATTGCGACTTGAGGAATGGGGCTTGTGACATGGGTGGCCTGTCTCACTCCGGATTGTGACTGGAGGAATGAGGCTTGTGACATTGGTTGCCAGTCGGACCCCTGATTGTGACTGGAGGAATGGGACTTGTTACATTGGTGGCCAGTCTCACTCCTGATAGTGACTTGAGGAATGGGGCTTGTTACATTGACGGCCAGTCTAACTCCTGATTGTTACTGGAATAATGGGCCTTGTGACACTGGTGGCCAGTCGGACCCCTGATTGTGACTGGAGGAATGGGACTTGTGACATTGACGGCCAGTCTCACTCCTGATTGTTACTGGAGGAATTTGCCTTGTTACATTGACGGCCAGTCTAACTCCTGATTGTTACTGGAGGAATGGGCCTTGTGACATTGGTGGCCAGTCGGACCTCTGATTGTGACTGGAGGAATGGGACTTGTGACATTGACGGCCAGTCTCACTACTGATTGTGACTGGAGGAATGGGACTTGTGACATTGGTGGCCAGTCTCACTTCTGATTTATGAATGGAGGAATGGGGCTTGTGACATTGACGGCCAGTCTCACTACTGATTGTGACTGGAGGAATTGGACTTCTGACATTGACGGCCAGTCTAACTCCTGATTTGTGACTGGAGGAATGGGCCTTGTTACATTGACAGCCAGTCTAACTCCTGATTGTGACTGGAGGAATGGGAGTTGTTACATGGGTGGCCAGTCTCACTCATGATTGTGACTGGAGGAATGGGACTTGTTACATTGACGGCCAGTCTAGCTCCTGATTGTTAATAGAGGAATGGGACTTATTACATTGGTGGCCAGTCTCACTCCTGATTTATGAATGGAGGAATGGGCCTTGTGACATTGGTGGCCAGTCTCACTCCTTATTTATGAGTGGAGAAATGGGACTTGTGACATTGACGGACAGTCTCGCTCCTGATTGTGACTGGAGAATGCGGCTTGTGACATTGGTGGCCAGTGTCACTCCTGATTGTCACGGGAAGAATGCGGTGTGTGGCATTGGTGGCCAGTCGCACTCCTGGTACTGATTGGAGAAATGGGGCTTGTGACATTGGTGGCCAGTCTCACTACTGATTGTGACTGGAGGAATGGGACTTGTGACATTGGTGGCCAGTCTCACTCCAGATTGTGACTGGAGGAATGCGGTTTGTGACATTGGTGGCCAGTTGCACTCCTGATTGTGACGCGAGGAATGGGGCTTGTGACATTGGTGGCGCGGCTCACTCCTGATTGTGACTGGTGGAATGGGTTTGTGACATTGGTGGCCAGTCTCACTCCTGATTGTGACTGGTGGAATGGGGTTTGTGACATTGGTGGCCAGTCTCACTCCAGATTGTGACTGGACGAATGGGGCTTGTGACATTGGTGGCCAGTCTCACTCCAGTTTGTGACTGGAGGAATGGGGCTTGTGCCATTGGTGGCCAGTCTCTTTCCTGAGTTATGACTGGAGGAATGGATCTTGTGCCATTGGGGACCAGTCTCACTCCTGATTGTGACTGGAGGAATGGGCTTCTGACATTGGTGGTCAGTCTTACCCCTGATTGTGACTGGAGGAATGCGACTTGTGACATTGACCGCCTGTCTCACTCCTGATTTATAACTGGAAAAATGGGCCTAGTGACATTGACGGCCAGTGTCACTCCTGATTATGACATGAGGAATGCGGCTTGGGACATCGGTGGCCAGTCTCACTTCTGAGGGTCACTGGAAGAATGGGGCTTGTGGCATTGGTGGCCAATCTCATACCTGATTGTGACTGAAGGAATGGGGCTTGTGAAATTGGTGGCCAGTCTCACTTCTGATTTATGACTGGATAAATGGGGCTTCTGATATTGATGGCCTGTCTCACTCCTGATTGTTACTGGAGGAATTGGCCTTGTTACATTGGTGGCCAGTCTCACTCCTGATTGTAACTGGAGGAATGGGACTTGTGACTTTCACGACCAGTCTCACTCTTGATTTATGACTGGATGAAATGGCCTTGTGACATTGTTGGCCAGTCTTACTCCTGATTGTGACTGGCTGTGGAATGGGCTTGATGACATTGGTGGCCTTGGGCGGTCACTCATGATTGAGACTGGGTAAATGGGGCTTGTGACATTTGTGGCCACTTTCACTCCCTACTGTGACTGGAGGAATGGGCCTTGTGACATTTGTGGCCAGTCTCACTCCCGATTGTAACTGGAGGAATGGGACTTGTGACATTCACGACCAGTCACACTCCTGATTTATGACTTAAGGAATGGATGGGGCTTGTGACATTGGTGGCCAATCTCACTCCTGAGTGTGACTTGAGGAATGGGGCTTGTGACATTGGTGGTCTGTCTCACTCCTGATTGTGACTGGAGGCATGGGGTTGTGACATTGTTGTCCAGTCCCACTCCTGATTTATGACTGGAGGAATGCGGCTTGTGACATTGGTAGCCAGTCTAACTCCTGATTTATGAATGGAGGAATTGGGCTTGTGACATTCGTTGGTGGCCAGTCTCACTCCTCATTTATGTCTGGAGGAATTGGGCTTGTGACATTGGTGGTCAGTCTCACTCCTGATTTATGACTTGAGGAATGGGGCTTGTGACATTGGTGGCCCGTCTTATCCTCGATTGTGACTCGAGGAATGGGCCTTGTGACATTAGCGGTCAGTCTCACTTGCGATTGTGGCTGGATGAATGGGGCTTGTGACATCGGTCGCCTGTCTCGCTAATTGTGACTGGAGGTATGAAACTTGTGACATTGGTGGCCAGTCTCACTCCTGCTTTATGACTGGAGAAATTGGTCTTGTGACATTGGTGGCCAGTCTCACTCCCGATTGTAACTCGAGAAATGGGACTTGTGACATTGACGGCCAGTCTCACTCCTGATTTATGACTGGAGGAATGGGCCTTGTGACATTTGTGGCCAGTCTCACTCCCGATTGTAACTGGAAGAATGGGACTTGTGACATTCACGACCAGTCTCGCTCTTGATTTATGACTGGAGGAAATGGGCTTGTGACATTGGTGGCCAGTCTTACTCTTGATTGTGACTGGAGGAATGGGGCTTGTGGCATTGGTGGCCGGGCTCACTCCTGATTGTGACTGGATAAATGGAGCTTGTGACATTGGTGGCCACTTTCACTCCCGATTGTGACTGGAGGAATGGGCCTTGTGACATTTGTGGCCAGTCTCACTCCCGATTCTAGCTGGAGGAATGGGACTTGTGACATTCACGACCAGTCTCACTCCTGATTTAGGACTTGAGGAATGGGGCTTGTGACATTGGTGGCCAGTCTCACTCCTGAGTGTGACTTGAGGAGTGGGGCTTGTGACATTGGTGGTCTGTCTCACTCCTGATTGTGACTGGAGGAACGGAGTTGTGACATTGGTGGCCAGTCCCACTCCTGATGTATGACTGGAGGAATGCGGCTTGTGACATTGGTAGCCAGTCTAACTCCTGATTTATTAATGGAGGAATTGGGCTTGTGCCAGTCTCATTCCTGATTGTGACTGGAGGAATGGGACTTGTGACATTAGTGCCCAGTCTCACTCCTGATATATGACTGGAGAAATGGGGCTTGTGACATTGGTGGCCAGTCTGATTCCTGATATATGACTGGAGAAATGGGGCTTGTGACATTTTTGGCCAGTCTCAATCTTCAGTATGACTGGATGAATGGTGCTTGTGACATTGGTACCCTGTCTCGCTCCTGATTTATGACTGGAGGAATGGTGCTTGTGACATTGGTACTCTGTCTCGCTCCTGATTTATGACTGAAGGAATGGGGCTTGTGGAATTGGTGGCCAGTCTCACTCCTGATATGTGATTGGAGAAATGGGGCTTGTGACATTGGTGGCCAGTCTCACTCCTGATTTATGACTGGAGGAATGGGGCTTGTGACATTGGTGGCCAGTCTCACTTCTGTTATATGACTGGAGAAATGGGCCTTGTGACATTGTTGGCCAGTCTCAATCTTCACGGGTCTGGAACTGGAAAATGAGGATATTGGCAATTTGTGCGTGGTCTATATCTCCTGATCTATGATTTGAGAAATTTGTTTTTATACATTTGCATCCAGTCTCAGTCTAGTTCTGATATATTACTGGATAAATGGGACATACGGCAATGGTGGCCAGTCTACTTCATGACACGAGACAAGCCATGTCATTTTGTACCTACCGACAACTGTGTTATTTCATGAAATACATTTAGAAAATGTATCACATTTTCCATAAATGAAGTCAAAAGTGTACACGGAGTCATTTATGGAAACTATCATATTTTATGTATATATATTTCATGAAATATCGGAGATGTCCGTAGGTACAAAATCGTATGACGTGTCTCATATATGGCAGTTTATCACATTGGTGGCCAGGCCCAGTACTAACTGGAACATTGGGCTTATCTTTGACAAGCCATGTGATTTTACGCATTAGAATATGTGCGATATCGCATGAAAAATAGTTTCTATAAATAACGTCAACACTTGTGAAAATGTTCCGAGCAAATGCGGAACAGAAATTCCAAAATTGCTATGAAAATTTACAAAAATTATCGCTCTTTCATAAAAGATCGCACACCGTGAAATCGGACTTATGGCTTTGCTCGACAGTGTTAGCTCAGGATCAATGAATGAACAAATGGGCTTTTAGTCGGTGTCAAAATGTGAACCTGCTGAAATGTTTGCTAGTCTTCGGAGATGTGTTTTTATGATTATGTGACATAGTACAAAAATAAATTGGTACCATTTTTTTCAGTCACATGTGTGGTGGCCATCTTGAATTATATAATGGCCGCCATTCAAAACACATATACTATTTTTATCAAGATCATAAGCTCATTTTCGACCACAAGTTAGACAAATTATTTATGTGATATATCTAAGAAATGAAATAGTGATTCAATAACAGATATGTGTGCCATTTTAAAATGGTTGCCATAGCATTACATTTTTTTGTTATTTTCAATTGAATACAAGCAATTTCACTGTTAAAATGGATAATTGTCATGGTACCAATTTGTTTTTTGCTTTACAGTGTCTCAGAATGAAACAAACACAAAATATAAGACAATAGCAAAAGTTTCAGCAAATGTATATTTTTTCACTTTCTGACATCGACTATTTCGTCATATATGATTGTCACTAGAGAAATGGGGTGTGTTGGTTTTGTGACCAATGTAAATCAAGATCAGTCTGATCAAGATCTGCACTGCTCGCAATTACATCAATGAAAACCCTTTATGTTTCTGCATCATGCTACATGAGTGTGCTATTTGGCCAGGAGCTACACGGGTCACAAATCCCATAATCCCAATTTTCCCAGTCAAAGCCACATATATGGCCAATCAAGCTGCTGTAGCCGATTTAATCAAAATTGCAAAGTATACTTTTCTAGCAAAGTATACTTTGAGGGAGAAACTTTCAATTTAAGGATAATTTTATTTATTTTTATTATACTGAATTTATTACATTATCACAGCCAAAATGGCTGTGATAATTTAATAAATTCATTATAATACTTCTGCAGTCGTCGGTTCTATATGACATAATGCATTTCAGGAAAAATAAATGATTACTCTCTCAAAGTATGCTTTGCTAGATAAGTATACTTTGCAATTTAGATGAAATTGCCCACTGGTATATGGCGAAATTTGGGATGGATGGCATTTGTGGCCAGTATAGCTTCTAATCTGTAACTAAGAGAACGATACTTATTACCAATTGTGGCTAGGCACGTCGTTGATATTTGACTGGCTTAATGGGGCTTATGGGATATGTGGCCGGCATAGCTATTGATCAAATAACACACTCATGTAGCCTGGTAATGATCTATATTGCTTGTTATAAGCATGACGGGTGTTGCATTGATAGAAAGCCGAACAGTGCAGATGATGATCTGGATTAACACTGGCTGCAAAACCCATAAGCCCCATTTCCCCTGATATATGACTGGGGTAGTGGGGCTTATGGGATTTGTGACCAGCATAGATGTTGATCAAATAGCACACTCATGTAACCTGATAATGATCTATGTTGCTTGTTATAAGCATGCCGGGTGTTTCATTGATCAAAAGGCGAACAGTGCAGATGCTGATCAGACTGTGCGGACGTACAGGCTTATCTGGATCTACACTGGCCGCAAAGCCCATAAGCCCCATTTGATATTTGACTGGGGTAATGGGGCTTATGGGATTTGTGACCAGCGTAACTCTTGCTCAAATACCACGCTCCTGCAGCCGGCTAACGTTCTATATTGCTTTGTAGGCATTGACTGTTTTCTCGATGAAAAGGCGGACAGTGCATATCCTGATCAGACTGCGGATGCACAAGCTGTTCTGGATCTACACTAGCCGCAAAAACCATAAGCCACATTTTTCTTGATATATGGCCTTGGCCATCAGTCTAGATCCGGATATGGTATAGCTTCCGTGTAACCGGAGTATAAGGACGAATATGTTCATTCGAAGTGCGACGGGCACGTGTGAACAGTATAGATCCTGATAAGACAGCATGCATTTGCTGATTTGGGACTACACTGCCAGTGAAGGACATGCACACCGTTTGTCCCGTCACAGTCATCACTGTGCCTGCACGTATGGAAGCGTCCTGGTGCCAATGCTAAAATATATCTCTCCTAATTACTATACTCCTAAGTAGGATATACTAAGTCCTAATTATGAGATACTACCTCCTAATTAGGAGTTAGTATCTCCTAATTAGGAGTTAGTATATCTTAATTAGAACGCTGTATCTCCTAATTAGGAGTTAGTGTATACTCATTAGGACTTAATATATTATAATTATGAGTTAGTATCTACTAATTAGGAGTTAGCATCTCCTAATTAAAATAGGAGATAAATTATGTGTTAGCATCGGCACAGCTAATATGTCCTAATTATGAGATAGTAAGTCCTAATTAGGAGATAATAATCATAATTAGGACATACTAAGTCCTAATTAGGAGCTACTAACTCCTAGTTAGGAGATAATATCTCCTAATCAGGAGTTAGTATCTTCTCATTAGGAAATACAATTATTTTAGCATGGGCACCGGGACGATTAGATATGCACGGGAACATGCATACTACTCGATTTGAAATCAGAATTTCGCCAGATCTGTATGGGAGTGGTTTTACAATGCATACGGTATTTATTATAAGAGGATTTACTAAAACGCATTATAGCCTCCGGCTATACTACACTGGAGTGTGATGTTTTGGGGAACCAACCTATCTGTAGGTAACATGCGGGTAGCATAACATGTACTATGCAACGGATGACGTTCACCTCGACTACGGATGTTGATATATTAAGCAGGATGAGGATAATCATGTGCCTATTAGTGAGACACCATGATTGATATGCAAACACGTCCACACCCATAGGCCAGCGAACACTATTTATTGCATAATATCAATAACAACAAAAATACAGTTTGGAAGTAATGGCCGCGACATTTATTTATTAACAGGACAGACGACTCATAAATGGTTGACATACTGCGGGTGGGAGTATATCCCCTGTGATACGAGAAACCGGATATACTTGTTTATTTGTACCCACTGGGTACGAGAACTAGGGACATATTTAGCCAATTGGTATCCGCCGGAATACCTTTACCGTAAATATCCGGGTATTTGCCAATTGTATCCGCTGTACCTATGATGCGTTTCCGTAAATATCCAGGAAACACCAAGTTTGGCAGCTTTGACATATATGCATACATGAAATACGCTGATATTTCGAATAGTGCGATATGCACCACCCGCAGCATTCCACCACAAAGTTTGTCGATCTGAAAAAAAATTCCGCCAATTATGAGTTACATGAGTAGTATATAAGAGCCAAAATGATACCATCACCTCTGGAAGGCACCGCGGCACCTTCCACAGCATGATGGTATCATGACTCTTATATACTACTACCGCGAGACCATATATTTATGACATGAGAAGATACACCCTATTAGAGATAACAATCCCTATGTTATACTCAGTATATATATACAACATAATGGTTCTAGTTAAGTGTGCGTGGTTGAAGGCAGGTAGTCACGAGAGGTGTCATCGCACCGGTATTTACGAATATTGCAAACATCACCGTGCATGGATGCGAAGAGGTTCCGTTTCACCTCGCCCATGTCGGCATTGTGGGGTAGGGACCAAAGCCGAGTCATTGCTATGTCCACCATGCGGTGGCACTCAGGCTACTCATCGAATGGTTAACAAGGGATTACGTGCTCGCAAGTATTATCGTTTAGTAATAATTCAAATCGGAAAGTCAGTTAGAAAGATAGAATCGATCTAATAAGTCACGGTGTTTCTACAGCATTAACACACTGTAAAAAACATTATCAAACTAATTTTATAAAATTGGAAAATTGAACAGAAAAAACAAGTACCAATATTATTAGAGAAAATGGATAATACAATACAATTGGAATTGAAAGTTTTTAATGCCTGTGTTGAAGAAGTTTACGAAGAATACGGGGGTTATAGTCCTATATATAAATTCTATAAAATGAGAACACTAGGCGATATCGAATACATGAAATACCAGCGTAATTTATTACACTCCGATAAAAACGTTGCATTTACAATATTATACCGGCAATTATGTCAACTATACAAGAGGCAAATACAAACATTAAGACGGATAATGCGTATCGGATATGAAACTAAGGTGTATTATATAAAAAATTTAAAACCCAACGATTCGTTTACGAATGTACATTTCTACGATATCGCTTATAAAGATATGTATATTATTGAACAGAACTAATTAATTTATGTTGTAATCACAACACCAAGCAGACGACAATGTTCCAATTACACGCGTTTTGAAAATGTAAATTAGGTGTCCCACCTTACACGTATATTAAGTGTCCATTTATAGAGAGGTTTACACGATTACGTCTTCCGGGATGGAAAATAAACACACTGTAATATATATTACACACACGGTTATTTATAGCCTTATCGATGGTATGTAAACGGGCTATCGATTTGCACAGGTGGTGTACACAGTTTATAAACACTCAGTGAGGGTTATATAGTTCACGAATTTCCGGGATGGTTCGTTATTTAATTTTGTAAAAAATATTTATAATTTAAAGCTGAACACCCCCTATTATATAGAAAACATATTAATTAATATAATAAAATAATTAATTAATAATAAATAACAATTTTTTTTATTTCACCAGCAAAGTTAAGTTTATATACGAGAAATAAACACAGTTCGGTGTCGGGACGCCGGCATTAATATCTCAACAGCGAGATAAGTTTCGCCACATGTACTTCACTCTGGCCGCTCTGCACATTATAGCGGATGGAGGTAACGAAGGGGAGAGGTCCGCGGTATCGGTCCAATGATGGGGTGTAGGAGATGTGAGTGTAACACACCTCGCTAATTTAAGCGTAGGCTTAGCGGGGTGGACCCAGAAGGGTTTTGCTGGCGCGGGTTCGAGCCTCGGTGGAACCTAAAACTTTTTTTTTTTTTCCTTTTTAAATTGTTAATAATTTTCCTAAAATTAATTAATAAATTGTTTACTGCACCAATATAATTAATTTTACAATTTTCTTTCAATTAATTATGAAATTAATTATTTAATAAAAATATTAATTTCCTCCGACTTTGTCTCCAAGTTTTACCCTAAATTTATCCCAATCAGTACTCTCAATCTTGGGCATGGTGGCGCGCGCTTTGATTCTAATATCATTTTTTAATTTTTCATATCTCCCCATTTCTTCCACCATTCAAACTCTAAATTTGATATTTTCTTATCGACCAACGCTTTGAACACCATAACGTCGATGGTATTTTTCTTCGACCTGGCGAGAACAGATATTCTATCATGTTTTCTACATTTTTTCTCGAGTTTTCCACCCGACGGCCTAATTACCATACACAACAACCCAGAAACGGCCGACACCGTACATAAAATCCCCGCTACAGGAACCTTTATAATGGTGGATATAGTTGCAGCTGTCCCCGCCCCACACAACACAGAAACACTCGCCAGAGCCGTGCTAGATGCTTCAGCCATGTTCACCGCGCGTCTATATTTTTTAGCGTTTCTTTTTCTATTTGCATATTCTCTAACTAAAATATCCTGCATAGCGACGATATTATTCAACCTAAAATCTGAACTTCTTTCGTTAATTGTACACAGTGTTGATGGAGTGGTATTGACAATTGTACACAGTGTTGATGGAGTGGTATTGACAATTGGAAGCGTTGATTCGTTCATGATTTTCAATATATTAGTATTTACAAAATAAGTTCAATTAACAATGAGACAATAGTGGAAGAACTCTCTGGGTCACCGATTTTCGTAACAAAGTTAATAACACTACCTTGGGAAAGTCTAATTCGATCATAACCGGAGAACGAAACCACCGTCGAACTATCTCCAGCGATGTTAGTGACTCCAACCCCCCGTTCTTCCCCATCTACTACAATATTTATCGCGACCGCGCCCACAGGTTTACCACTAGCATTAACCGAGCAGACCGCCATTCGGATAACTTCATCTGCAGCTGTCATAGCGTATCCCGCACATTTATTACTCGCTTTGGCACCGAACGAATATTCATAGTGCCCCGCTTCTCAGCCCAAACTGTTATGGCACGTTTTAGCGTTTTCATTGTTCGCACTATTCCGGCAAGCGCACTGTTTGAGGTATATGCCTCAGTACGAATCTAATAAGAGGCCTCCTCAAGAGCTTTGGTCACGGCTATACGATCATGTTTCAATTTATCGGAAACTTCGGTTATCTTTCCGTCTAGTTCGGTAAGTGCCGCTTCTCTGCTGAGAGAGTCCTCTAAGCGCAACGCATCATAAGCCTCCGTAATGGTCGCTTGGTGGCCTTCTAGGGCTTTCTCAACACCCGACCGGGCCTCTTTTTGAAATTCGGTTATTTTTCCGTCTAGTTCAGCAACCGCCGCTTCTCTGATGAGAGAGTCCTCTGAGCGCAACACCCTATAAACCTCCGTAAGGTCCGCCTGGTGGTCTTCTCGGGCTTTCTCAATACCCGACCTGGCCTCTTTTCGAAATTTGGTTATTTTTTTGTCTAGTTCGGTAAGTGCCGCTTCTCTGATGAGAGAGTCCTCTGAGCGCAACGTATCATAACCCTCCATAAGGTCCGCCTGGTGGTCTTCTCGGACTTTATCAATATCCGACCTGGTCTCTTTTCGAAATTTGGTTATTTTCCCGTTTAGTTCGTTAAGTGTCGCTTCACTGATGAGAGAGTCCTTTAAGAGCAACGCATCATAAGCCTCCGTAAGGTCCGCCTGGTGGTCTTCTCGGACTTTATCAATCCCCAACCGGGCCTCTTTTCGAAATTTGGTCATTGTTTCACCTAGTTCGTTTAGTTCCGTATGCGTTTCTTCACGACTTTGTGTATTCACAGCCAGGGCATATTCTCTAAGTTGTGATAGTAGACTCTTGTGAATCTCGTCCGTGGCCACCGATATAGTTCTATTGATCAAGGCCTTTGTTTTTTGGGTAGTTAAAAAGTCGCACTCTGTCGGGATGAATCCCCCTTCTGTCGGTTCCAAATTCTTTGAATTTCTTACCCAATCGGAACAACTACCTGGTCCGTATATATTCATTTTCAATAATGTTGATAATATATATATATAAATTACGAACATGCGTTTAATTCTAAATAATTTACTGGGTCGTGCCGACGTGCTCGCCCGGATCAAACACTCCGTCATCGTTGTAAGGGTATGTTATTTTAAATCCTAACTGAGCCCAACCCCGGTGAGATCCTTAAACGCCTCTCAACGGTCAATGTCGTGAGCCCCGTGGCTTTCGAGATTGCAAGAGTGACTACACCAGGAATCTTCTCCGCGACAAAAGCTTGGAGATCTCCGAAACTCCAAAGACCCTGAGGTACTATAGCCTTTGGTGGACTTATGACTCTAGTTACGTCTATTCTATGTGGCACATCTATGAGGAAGTGTTCGGAGTCGGATGCGAAAAACTCGACGTCCTCGACTTCTGATGTGAAAAACCCGAGTGTTTCGATGTTTTTCCACCCGACCGTGAACGTGATTGATCTAAGGCCTACCCGACGTTGTCCGCAGCAGTTGTCTATTAATTTTTGAAGTTCACAAATCCCTTTTTGAACATTAGTGATAGTAGCAAACATAATAATATCTTTCAATGGATACCAAAGCATTTAGCTTTAATTCTAATGCAAAGTACGCGGTCGGAGGTAAATACACCCAAAAAGACGTTGTTAACCGCCTTGTACACCCAACCGTAACGGTTAGACCGGACAGTGGCTTTGCCACCAATTTCCATAACATCTTTGAACAATATAGACTGCCCAAGATTACTACGATGGAGGCGGTAAACTGGTGGAAAGCAACACCGATGCAGTTTTGGCAGAACCAAATAAATTTCGCTGTATGGTGCGCAACAGCCGGGTGTGGAGTTTCACATAAAGACCATCTGACATCCAAGAATGTCATGCTCCGAAGTGTCTACAACTTTCACGCGTATTATACTATTAGGAGGATTCTCAAAGAACTAGGTATTTCACTACCTCAATACGACGCCTGGGATCCCATTTCCAACGCATACGACCGTATGGCGTTTGAAAGACTGTGTAACGAATTTAACGTTTCAAAAGACGCGGACTGGAGACAGAAAGCATATCCTACCAGCACCGGCCTCGGGGACGTTCTCATTCGGGGCCAGTCCGGGAATTGGACGCAGACTGATTTTAGACACGATCACTCCGGTGACCACATCGTCAGTCGGAACGCCGGGAATTTTGACCCCGCGACTATGACTTTCGGGCCGGAAGTGTCTGGAGGTCGGCACTGTGGCGTGTTTTCTTGTAAAATGTTACCTCCGAAACGGGCTCACGTCGATTACATACAGCAGGCTGCTGAGGTTCAGAACGCGTGGGGTACATTTATGTTAGATAAGGGTCTAGGGTTCACGCATGCCGGGGTTACTCGCGTCAACGACTCCATTCGCACGTACGTCTGGGCCATCCTCGGCGCACAGAAGCAAACTCGCAGTTCTATACTGGGCACGGGAACAGAATTTGATGCACAAAAACAATTCTTGGCACATGTAGAGGACGCCATCTCAGCTAGGGTGGACCTGGAGAAGGCGATCCAGAATTATCAAGACGTTTTGCAGAATGCCAGCACTCCAGTAGCCTATGTATTTGGAATAGGTCTTTATATGGCGCCGAGCAATATGATACTACGAGACGACCCGGTTGACGGTTACAATAATCAGATCGTAATCGCCACCGCCAATCAAAAAATCGGCCACAACGGTAACGTGAACACGGATATCATCAAGCGCACCCCCAACATGATCGGGTTCAACAGTGTTGAGGTTGAGGTTGTAAGTGGAACCGATTTCATAAAACGCCCAAAACACAAAATGGATACACCTCCCTCAACACAATCGAACCCAGTACCCCCAATTCGTAAATTGGATGCACCATCGAGTTCCCCCAATCCAATCATCAACAATGTTGAAACAGGAGCGGAAACACCAATAGAGATTGGAAGCACAACACACGAGGAGGAGAAATTAGCGCTCGTCGTTGCCCTCGTGGCGATCGGACTATTTACGGTTTGGTTTTAGGAACTCTCTGGCGAAGAATAGTAGGAGACCGGCGATCGCCACGATTAAAGCCCAAGCATTCTCGGCGAGCCATCAGACCGTTTTTGATAATATAGATAGCAAGAAGGAGAGGAGACCTCCTATCAACCCAGGCAGCGCGGCAGCCACCTTTCCTGTTAATTTAGCCAGGAGACTGGCGAGGGCTTTTAGTTGTTTTTTTACCCACTCCTTGGCTCCGCCGGATGGCGCGGGTGCTGGTGCGGGTGCTGGTGCGGGTGCTGGTGCGGCACCAGCATTGACAGCTACAAATAGAGACGGTATAGATAGAATTGGGGTCGATATAATCATGCTGAAAGCTGCGATGATGGTTACTATCGTGACGCCCTTCTCTCTGAACAGAGTGCGAAGACGCTCACCAAGTGTCGTGTCCTCGTGCAGGACCCTCGAGATTGTTTCGTGGCTCCGACTTAATTGGCCGGAAAGTGCCTCACGGTTAGTCGAGACAACCTCCAAGCGAGCTTCTCTTTCGTCCCGCAACGACCGCAGGAGTTTGTTGATCCGCTCGGTAGATTCTCTATCGTCACGGACTTCCCCAAGTTTTCTTTCTTCTAGCGCGATATGTTCGTCCAGCACCGTGAGTTTGGAGAGGTTATTGACCAGTTCGCCCCGGACCGTTTGCAGAACCTTATCGAGTCCCAGTAGTTCGCGAAGAGGTAATGGTGGGTCATACTTAGTGCCGTTTATTTCGTTGACCGTAGTTTCCACTGTGTTAATAGCGTCGGTGGCTACACGAGGGACCTCGCTGATATCGCTCGTTTCTATAGCGGCGGCCGTCTTCACCAGCGTTTCGTCAGTAGACTGTAGGGTTTTTACCATTTGTTGAGGCAGCTGCGACCGATCATCGATGACTCCGAGAGCTCGAGCGAAGAGTACTCCATATCGGTTCAAGGAAGAGGGGGTGAGGAACCGGGTCGGGTTGTTCTTGTACGTCAGCAACTTCCAGCTCTTGCCCCATTTAACCCACAGGTCTCCTCTTTTAGTGCTGCGGAACTCCAACGTGGCATTGATGCCGTGTTTAGACACCTCACTCTCCCACCGTTTCACCCGAGACTCCGTTTCCGTGAGAGGCGCCAGCTCATCCTTGGAGATCCCCGCAGGAATCTCGACACCACCCGCCCATGCCGGAGTTTCGGGTGGGGCCTCGCACATAGGGACACCAGCAGATGAAGTTCCTGGTGCGTCTGGACCAAACAAAGATGCGCCTGGATTAACCAAAGGCTTATTTCGTGGTTCGCCTGGAACAAACAAAGGTGAAATTGGGGGAGCTGGCGATAGTTATCGATGTCATCATCGATGTCATCATCATCGCGGAAATCATCTCTGTCGATTTCATCCATGTCAATATCGTAATCAGCCATATTTATAATTTTCTTAAAATTAATTATGTATTAAAGACAAAACCATACGGATTTAATATAGTTTCACTAAATTATGTCTTCGAGTCAATACGGTCGCAAACTCAATCCATACCGCAGACTGCGTGAGCCCCTCGGGGCAAAAGGCGTGAGACAGAGTGTCGTTATTACGAACAACCCATCGACGATCGACCAGAACCAGCAGCTCTTGGTCCGCTTCCCCAACCTCGGAGCTAACGACGTCATTGTGCCGGGGACTGTTCGCCGCTTTCACTATTTCGCTGACGTCGACGGACGAGGACCGAACCGTCGTTCATAACCTGGGTCAGCGGGTCCGCCATCGTCAAGAAGACCATGATTAAGATTTCTGGTAATGAGGTGATGTCGATCGATGACAGCGACGTCTACCATTGTTATCAGGACCTATGGAAGACGGCGCAAGAGCGCGAAAACGCTGTCTATCAGGGTATTGACACCAGCAAAAACAAGAACGTAACCAAACTTAGAATCGGGGCTGCTAACAAGGCAGATAACAACGCGAGCGACAATGCGGTCGCGGGCGCTTACGGCAACCGCTTCTACATCCCGCTCGACTTTGAGTTGCTGGAGAGTCACATGCCCTACTATCAGAGCGCTTTGGCTGACCGCCTCGAATACGAACTAACGTTCAACGACTACGGCCGAGTTCTCATAGCCAGCGACATGTTATCGACGTATACGATCGATAATGTTTCGCTGGAGTACGACATGGTCACGATGCCCGAACTTGCGCGATTGATCAGAACCCAGTACGCCGGGCGCGTTGCCATACTTTACGACCGAGTTCTTCGCCATCGCAAGATGACGAAAGACAAAGGCGACACATTGTGGAATATTAATGTCAACGTACCCGCCCGCTCGATGAAAGGTATACTGATGTTGTTCGAGGATGCTCGGTTCGCGTTCGGTGCTAGAAAAACCGACAAATTCTATAACCCCAAAATCACGAAGGTAGAGGTGACGATCGAGGGAGTACCCAATCAACTCTACAGCGCGGGTCTTCGCGCGCACCAGCAGTGGGATGAAGAAAGAAAGCAGTTTGCTGCCGGCTCTAAGCGCTCTTCGGAGGTTGCAGCAGTTGCCAAAGACCTGCATCTCTCGGCCGTCTCCCTCGCGGAGTTCCTGAATACCAAATACGCGTTATGGTTAGATATGCGAGCCAGCGACGACAACCAAATACACGGCAGCGGACGCCAAGTTGAGAACGCTAGTGAGGGTGTGACGATCCAGATAACCAAAGAGGCGGATGGAGCTGGCACATTGAACGTGTACTTATATATAATTACAGACGCACAACTGAACATCGAAGATGGCCGATACGTCTCAGCGATCTACTGATTTAATAAAAAAATCATCTAAAGATTTATTAATTAATAAATTTGAAAAAAAAAAAAAAATTAGCAATCAATACCAATTCACGATTGGAGATGCCCACTCTGCCATAATATGTGGGCAGACAGGATGTGGAAAAACGGTTTTCATCCTAGACTTGCTCGAGGGCTCCTACCGCGATGCCTTTCTTCACATTGTGATCCTGTGTCCCACTGTGCGGCACAACGATACTTATCAACGGCGCCCGTGGATATGGACCGACCCTGAGGATACTTATGACCCCGGTGATAGGCTTCACGATTGGCTGCGTGGTTTATACCAAAGATTCCAGGGTGAGCCCACCCTATACGTGATTGATGATTGCTCGGCCAAGGCGGCGATGACCAAAAAGTAGGACATGCTCTCCGAGCTCGCATTTTCTGGCCTCCATGCTAGGCAAAGCGTATGGATATCCACTCAAAAGTACAACGCCGTCCTCAAGGATCTGCGCGAGCAAACGAAATGGGTCGCCCTCTTTCACTGCAAGGACCGAGACTCATTCGATGACTGTCTTCGAGAGAATGACGTTATCCCAACGCTCGAGGAGCGCCTGGAGGTTCGACAGATGCTTTCGGAAACTAAGCACGCCAAGCTTTTGCTAAAGACTGATCAACCAACTGCTTACAAAGTTATCAATTAATTTTATAATTAATTAGCAATTACTTAACGCTCGTTAGTAATTGCCGAGTAAATGCTTAACAATTAATTTTAAGAAAATTAGCAATTACTGAACAATGCTGAACAAATGCTGAACAATGCTGAACAAATGCTTAACAAATGTTGAACAAATGCTGGACAATGGTTAACAATGTTAACAATTTGGTGCTCCGCTGCGAGCTTTGTTGCGAGCATAATGGTGATCATAAGTATCGGGTGGTGCGCTTGGCTATATGTTAAAGTGATGAGACTTGTTAGAATAGTTAAATTAATTTTAAGAAAATTAGCAATAATGAACTGCGACGAACTTCTCGATCAGCTAATAGAAGAAACCTCAACTCCGACTGCCAACACCCTGAAAGATAATGATCCGACAGAGCAATCGGGATCAACTCCAACTCCAACGGCGGTTGGTATTGGGTTGAGTGCAACGACTCCGAATGAAAATGAAAATGCGGCGCGACGAGAGCGGCTAGCTGCGCTGGTTGCTGGGGGACAATCGGAGCATTATCTCGGTAGGCGTCTCTCAGTTTTTCAGGTGGATAAGATGTCAGATGCGGAGATCGATAAAATGTATGCGCGATACGAATCTAGGTTTTGTGCGGAGATGACAAAAACTCTCGGATCGGCGGCTATTCATTTGTACGCAACCGCCGTTAGTATACTTCTCCCTATACCAAACACCGCGGGATTGATTGACGATCTAGAGACTGACCCTTTTATAGGTCACACTCTTAGAACAGCCTGCTGTTCAATTTATCACAAGTTTGGACTGTACTTAGCTCCGCTGACAACCGCGCTGACCACGGGTAAACACTGTCAATTTGGACATATATGCCCACGAACTATATTGCCCACGCCCTAATATTAATATCATAAATGATGACACAAGACACACCCGCGAGAGTGACGGAACAGCAATCTCCAACAGCGTTGGGGATTGCTCCAACCCAATCGAACCCGATTGCAGCACTTCCAACTCCGATTGATCCTCCAACCCAATCGCGATTGGAGTTGCACGACATAAAAACCCAAAAAGGCAGGCAGCTGGGAGGGCGGCGGCTGCCACCCGAAGTTAAACAAGATAAAATACTCGCCGAGCTTCGAGAGGCTAAACAGTCGTTGCAATCGGGGACAGAGACAGCAAAACATCTGAAGACAGAGTTGAGTACAACAACACCCCCAATTCACGAATTGGAAGCACACTTAACACCCAATCGAGGTTGGACGAACTCGATTGAACCCCAATTCCTGAATTGGAGTTGGGTTGTTGGTGGTGGTCTGGCAGTTGTTGGTGCCCTGTGCGTGTGGAAATACCCCCTATTACACCAATCCTTATCGAAAAAACAACCCCCATCAATTCATCCAAAAACAGTTACAAAACACCAATCGCCTTTTATATGCAATAATTATAATGGCTGAACAAGATGGTAAAATGTTAGTGAATGCGCTTTATCACGCCGTGGTGATATCGGGTTTCAGTATCGGGTATGCTCGACTATCAAAGATGGCCCTAGGAGGGTCCGCTCCCAAATTGGACTTTACTGTGAGAGACGTAGGGCTCGCGACCTTAGATGTAGCGGCCGCAGTTTGGACCCGAGATTATCTAGTTAAAGCTGGAATTCTACCAGTTAATATATGGAAATAAATGGCTTCAATCGCAGTAATAGTAGGTGGTGCGCTTGTAAACGCATTGGCGTTCAGCGGTAGCAACTTTATATTCTCTAAAATGAGAAGCTCGAACGTGGATGAGGAGCGTAAGCGTCACGATTTAGCTGTAGAACAACTCAATAGCGCAAAGGAAGCGTGGTCGAAAAAACGAACCGCCCATCTGGACTGGGTCAATGAAGAGCTTCGCCGCGAAAATCACGCCGCACAAACTTTTCAGAACGTTGAAGAAACCAACCGCGAGTACGCGCTGGCATATCCGCATAAAAGGCTCGCGCCGCTGGATCGTGAGCCCCAACTTTCAGATTTCTATGTACCGTCAGAGCCCCAAAAAGACCGCGAGATCGCGTTCATCGTCGTGGGAATGGGTGTGGTGGTTATCGTCGGCTACTATATCCAATCGAGATTTTAAATTAATTATCTTAAATAATTTTTTTTATAAATATATATATATATATGTAGAACGATGTCAGTTGACGAACTTTATTTTGCTATGATTGATGTAGGCTACACTGCCCTTAAACACCGCATAGCTGGCGCAGGGGGTATGATTCGTCTGGCCTGAGATTCTCTCGAGACGTGGCGCGAGGACGAAAAAGCGGCCACACTTTTCACAAAGCGGATGTTATATTCCTCCACCAATCCTGGGGGATTGGATTTTCCCAAGTTCCTTCAGAACTTAACCCCCAATCGCGATTGTACTTCCAACAAAGGTTTATTATTATCGACGCAGTTACCGGACGATCTGGCGAGGGCATGTTGGAGATTGTCCGATATATTAGAATACATCGCATACGATGAACACGCGCAAACTTGATACCAAACTATCGGTTCGCCTAGCGCACAAGCTAGCGAACGCGTAATATAGCCCCCGCGGGTACTGGAAGGGACTCGCGGCCATCAAGAACCTCGCGGCGGCGACCAAGGTTTCAGAAAACGCTGTCAAGGAATGGCTCAAGAAGCAGGCCATCTGGCAGATCTATTTACCCGCGCCTCACAATATTCCGCGCCCGAAATTCGACGTGCCGGTACCGAACCAAGTTCACCAAGCGGATCTCCAGTTTCTCCCTCGGTCGCAAGACGTACAAGTACGCACTGACAATCGTTGACGTAGCGAGTCGTTATAAGGGGGCTGAGCCGTTGGCCACTAAAGAGTCTAAGGAGGTGGCCGAGGCTCTCTCCCGAATATATAAGAGGAGTCCTCTCAAATGGCCGAATCTTCTCCAGGTTGATCCCGGCCGCGAGTTCATGGGCGCGGTCTCTCATCTATTGTCTAAGCACGACGTTTCTGTCAGACGCGGCCGCGTCAACATCCACCGGACCAGGGGATCGTGGAGCGCTTCAATCGAACCCTGGCTGAGAGACTGTTCGGACACCAATACGCTAAAGAACTTGTAGACCCTCATTCGCGATCGACCGAGTGGGTGGCCAGACTGCCCGCCGTGGTCTCCGCACTGAACGGAGAGGTGACCAGATTGATAGGTAAGAAGCCTGTAGATGCTATCAAGTTTAAAAAGGTGACGAGCAAGCCCTCTGCCGTCTCGCGCGGGCGACCCGTTGGTTTAGAGGAGCAACGGCTTCCATCGGATATTGACGTCCGGTACCTCTATCAACCGGGAGAGCTCGAAGGTGGCAGCCGCCGCGCTACTGATCCCGTGTGGTCTCTCAATGTATATCATCTAGATCGATCTATTACCAAGCCCGATGAGCCCGTGCTCTACTATTTGGATGATGGGCCATCTCGAGGGTTTGTTCGCGAAGAACTTCTTATGGTGCCTTCTGACACCCAGCTACCCCGATCGTCAGAGTCTTTAGTATTCTCTCCTTTTTTTCAGAGTTCTTTTTTTTTTTTTACCTATCCTATAGGCTCGGTGTGTAACCCGTCTTCCATCACTCTCCTCTTATCGTAGTACGCCGACAACCCCAACTTTTCCTGCTTGTACGTCTTCATCACCCCGTTAATCATTCGGAATCCCCTGTTCTCCGCCATATCCCTACCCCCTTCGAGAGCACTCTTATACCTTCCCAAGTCAGATTGTTAGATCTCTTCGACATCCCCTTGGCCGAGTGCTTAGATTTTCCATCACCACTCACGTAGTAACACTTGCTACACAGAGCGATGGCTCTATCCCCTTCGAATTCCAGCTTGAACAGTCCCGGAGTTCTGTTGCTCCACACGTCCCACGCCAAACCACATCGGTCTTCTCCTTATTAAACTTTCTCTTCATATTCTTTCTCACCACCGCCGCCAGCGTCTTCTCCAACAGCGCGAAGTACATGCTGTCAGTGTCCATCTGTATCAGTTCGAAATCTCCGCGATCCACGTACTTGTCCAATAAATCGTAGTAGAACTCTAGCATCCGGAGCTTGGCCAACTGGTAGACCGCTATGCCACACTGAAACGGTCTGTTGATCACCACTCGAGTCTTCCTGCCTCGAATATCTCGTAAGCCTCCCCAATCTCCTCCAGGTCTTCGAACCACGCCGACCTCAGTGCCCGATCGACAGTCTTCTCATCCTTCGTATATGTGGTGTTCAGGTGTCTCTCTTGTGCCTCTATCAGCTTGCCACAACACGCGTTGCCAACCAGTTTGAATATCTCCGCCAACACCGCCTTGCTCTTGTCGACGTCCCCCGTCCGTCTAGCAGCGGTGACCTCTTTAACGAACCATTGAAACGTTTTGCCGGGCGTGTAGTCTATCACCCTATGCACCGCCTTGACGATCAGACCGTGCTCCAGATACCACTTTAGCAGCGGGGAGTATATGATCATCTTCTTGGCGGACATTGCCCCCACGAGCTTTCTCTGTCCTTCGACTCTTTTCCTCCCGGTCCCGGCCAGGTATCCTTCATGTGCTGTGGAACCTCGTTCTCATCGACTTCTCTATTAACGAACAGCGGTGACATTTCCGAGAACTTGTCTCTCAACGTTTCCGGGACCTCTATATCCAACTCCGCAAATCCGAACCACTTTTCACTCCTGACCTTCCTCACGAAACAGTCTATACGACTGTCTTTCCGGGTCGTTACACGTCCATATCTGCTCCTCACCACACGGCATGTCCTTCGACAGAGTAGATAGGTACAGAGCATTGGCATCGTACCCCCAGCACCCGCCTTGCACATCTTCTCCTCCCGACTCCCCACCTGACCCCTGATCGTTGACCTTCCAGCCTCGGCGTATCTGGAGAATACTATGGACGGACCACCGACCAATCCCTGCTTCATCATCTCGTAAATTTCAGACTTCGGTGACCACAGCTCGGGCGTGTCCGCCTTCCCATCGATCGACCCGCGGAGTAGGTACTGAAGGGAAACACCGGGCAGAGACACAGCATCCTTGAGTATGTCCACGCCTCTTCCCCTGTAGAACTCCGTCATTTTAGTCAGAGCCTCCAGGAACGGTCCTACATCCAAGTCGTTGTAGTGTTGCAACCATTCCTTGAACGTCTTCATCCCCTTTTCTCGGAATACCTTTTACACTCTTTCCACTCGGACAACGACAGTAGGAACTCACCCTTCAACTTCGAGTACCACTCGGGATAGTCTGGCAGTCCCGGATGGTCGAGCTTGTCCGCGCTATCGAACCACTCGTACGGAAAGTGAGACTTTACCGTTTTACAGTCGTACGCCTTAACCCACCGGTCGTACGTGGTACCGGGTCCCAGATACTGGATGATGTCGAGAAATCTAAACTCCGGGGTAAACAGAAACATCGTCGTGCTGGCTCTCTTTCCGACCATCACCTTATTCACGGTGGCCGCCAACTTCTCTACAAAGTACTGCTTGATGAGTTCAGGTCGTACCTGCTACAGTTGAACCCCACCACCGGGACTTGGTCAATCCAAGAGATAATCTTTGCTTGCTGAGACTTCGTTAACATATCTATGTCGGCCGGCAGATACTTCTTCCTAACCCCCAACCCCTCCCTGATTGCCTTGCCTCTCATCTGCAGCTCGGTCACGAACTTCTCGACTAGCGTGTCGGGATCTCGTTCGCATAGGTGTGTGATCCCTTCATGCATCGTATCCCCCAACGAAACCGATATAGGAACGTGCTCGACCTCGAAGGTCAGGTCTTTGGTGGGTCGCGTGGTTTTTGACTTGTCGAGATACGCCTCGATGTCGTAGACTATCTGGTGAGGGTACAGAGTCGTCTCCTCCTCGCGTGGCGATTGTGGATAGTAGGTATTCACCTCATTCAACCACTCACACTCCCACATCACCACCAGCTCATAACCCGCCTTCCTTATCTTGGCGTCTTGAATTTTCGTCCTCTTGTACAGCGATCTCGCGTTACCTCTCATGCAATGCCTCGGACACCCGTGCCAGTAGCATCCGTGAAACTGAAACACGGTCTCGATCTCGTGACAGTAACCGTCGACCGGAACACCGGCCACCCACCTCTCACCACCGTGACCGCAGTCGGCGTGATGTATGTGCTTTCCCACCCTCTCCTCTTCTCTGCTCAACCATTGAATCGACCTCACACTCGTGACCCCTTAGGATAGAACGCCTTCTCGTAGGCCGACTGCGGTCTCTCTACCCTCTTACCTGGACATGTCACCACGGTCTTCCCACCCATGCAGGTGGTCGCGTGCCTGTTCATTCACAACTTTGTGAACCGTTGTTGACATCCGGTGCACCCGTACTCGTTCGTCATCTTGCGGAGATTCGTTATGAGGAACGAGTGACCTCCAAACATTCCTATCGTCATTGTCTCCCCCCAACCACGTCGTAATTTGCCGGAACCTTCATGAGGTACCACACTCCATCGGCGGTGGGCTCGTAAACGCGAATACCTAGCTTGAAATGCTCTTCGACCTTCTTAATATCGTCCAGGGGAATTCCCTGGCTACCCGGTCCGTTATCATGCCCGAGATATTCGCGAGCCAGAGCTCGTGCCTTCTCACAACAGCGGTCTGGTCTCCCTCCACGTTGGATGGCTATGCACCTAAACAGACACAAGTAGTCGTCGTACGTGTCGACGGAATACATTCCCTTTTTCTGTCTTAACCAGTCTGGGAGTTTTCCCGCTCCCATGAGAAGTTGTTGAGCGTCGATGATCATCTTCACCTCGACCGATATCCAACGAACGAAGGTCCATTTTGTGCTTGGTCTATCGACTTTGTCGATGTCCATTCGACCTCTCTCTCTATCGGATATCCAACTCTCGGCTTTGGCGATCTCGTTTATCCACGGACTACCCTTTGATTGTTTATGATAGATTATAGTAGCATCGGTCTCGATGTTCCTAATACGATACGAGCACGAATACCTCAGATAACATGCCGTGATCATCTCTGGGCGAATTTTATTCATTATGCGATTAGCGATCTCCCCGTCTACCCCCCTCTCGAAAGTCCATACTACCTCCCTCTACCCCTATCAACAGTTTCCCTAACTTCGGCTTCTTCGGCGAGAATCCTGGGACCCTCCTCCACCAAAGCTCTGGCGATATCTCTCCTCTTCTTGGGAGGTCTCCCCACCAACCCTTGATAAATCTTATTGTAGTACGCCTTGTATAGGGGTTTTCTACGTGCGCTGTGATCTTCTTTTACACGCTGCGCGTAAGCGGTGGCGCGCAGACTGGCCGTCGTCTCGTTCTCCAATTTCTCGGAGCGTTTTTCAGGGTCGGCGGGCAGTCGTCCGGTCGAAACCGCACGCCGCAGCCTCTCCTCGTAGACGACGGCTCGCGCGTCACTTATCCTATCTGCTATATCTTTCTTGAGTCTCAAACCTCTTAGGGAAATTCCCCAACTCTTAGCTTGCTCTCTCATTTGCTTTATGGTAGGCATTATACTGAGTATAACCAATAGATTTTTATCTTCAATAGGGTGTAAGTTTCTATTTTATTTGTAATAAATGTATGACAGATTGTTGTAATATACTTAGTATAACTTATGGATAACTTGTCTTTAATAGTGTGTCAGTTTATATTTGTGACAGATTGCTGTAAAATACTGAGTATAACTTATGGATTTCTTATCTTTAATAGGGTGTCAGTTTATATTTTATTTGTAATAAATGTATGACAGATTGTTGTAATATACTTAGTATAACTTATGGATAACTTGTCTTTAATAGGGTGTCAGTTTATATTTGTGACACATTGGTGTAAAATACTGAGTATAACTTATGGATTTCTTATCTTTAATAGGGTGTCAGTTGTTATTTTATTCGTAATAAAAGTATGACAGATTGTTGTATATATATACAGAGTATAACATAGGGATTTTTATCTCTAATAGGGTGTATCTTCTCATTTCATAAATATATGGTCTCGCGGTAGTAGTATATAAGAGTCACAAATGATACCATCATGCTGTGGAAGGTGCCGCGCGTAGCCGGTGCCTTCCAGAGGTGATGGTATCATTGTGACTCTTATATACTACTACATGTATGTCTGGAACTTGGGAATATGTGGTGCATGTATGTCGGGCACTCTGGCGTACGTCCCTTCATTTCTCTGTGTGACATGTTACATGCATGTCTGGAACTTGGGAATATGTGGTACATGTACATGTACATGTACATGCATGTCTGGAACTTGGTAATATGTTGTACATGTACATGTGTGTCTGGAATTCGGGAATACGTCCCGTCATTACGTTGTGACATGTGTGACATGTGCTACATGTATGTCTGGAACTCGGGAATAGGTCCCGTCACTACGCTGTGTGACATGTGGTACATGTACATGTATGTCTGCAACTCGGGAATACGTCCCGTCACTACGCTGTGTTTCATGTGGTACATGTACATGTATGTCTGCAACTCGGGAATAGGTCCCGTCACTACGCTGTGTGACATGTGGTACATGTACATGTATGTCTGCAACTCGAGAATAGGTCCCGTCACTACGCTGTGTGACATGTGGTACATGTACATGTAAGTCGGGCATACCGAATATTACAACGGCAAAACCGTATCCGCGTTCAAATCCAAATTTGTCACAATGCATTAGATTTTATCCCATATTTAATTGAAACCGACTCGACGGTGAACTGTATTGATGATCTGTTTTATTATTCACAAATTATGATGCGCAAATAAATTATACCGGGTTATTGCACGAGAAACACAGTCGTGACCTTCAGCATATTGAAGCTTCACAATTTCTCGGACAAAAAAATGTCGTCACTGACAATGTTCCACGTTCCAGACATCAAGAACAAATACACACCAGCATACTCATACTTATTTTGATATAAAATCGAATTAATATGTGTGGTCTACGGTATAATATGGCAAAACTAAGCTCCAAGTTAGCGTTTTGTTTCCGTTTTCGTCGGTATCAAATTAAGTGTTCCTATTCCGTTAACGTTATTTCGACGCGATCCTATTGTCGACAGGACACATTCTGAGATCAATTTCAACTCGTATATCTTTCAATTTCAAGCTGCAATGTGCCTGTGATGGCAATTTAATCATTCATAATATAATAACAGGGTGGAAATATTGATATTAATTTTAAAAGAAAATAATTATTTAATTTTCCAAATCTATAATGATTGAATGAATGATATTGATAACATTTATTTCATAATTATTAGTATTACAGCAAAATTTCTGCTCTGTTATCGTGTTGACTTCTATTGGTCTCAATCAAATACCGGTGATGGCTATTGCTTAAAAAACAAAACGGTTTACTAGTCAGAAAGATGCATACCAGCCCAGAATCGAACCAGGGATAATGTATCTGACCTTGGTCACAACATGCATTTATAATGAGAATGTTCGACCGGATACAATTATTTCTTACAGTTATCTGTTTCGACGGAATATAATTATTTGGATAATGTATCTGACCTTGATCACACCAAGGAATTATTTTTAGAATGTTCGACCGAATACAATTATTTCTTACGGTTATCTGTTTCGACGGAATATAATTATTTGGATAATGTATCTGACCTTGATCACACCAAGGAATTATTGTTAGAATGTTCGACCGAATACAATTATTTCTTACGGTTATCTGTTTCGACGGAATATAATTATTCGGATAGTGACGGGACCTATTCCCGAGTTCCAAACATGCATGTACATGTACGACATGTCACACAGCGTAGTGACGGGACATATTCCCAAGTTGCAGACATACATGTACATGTACCACATGTCACACAGCGTAGTGACGGGACCTATTCCCGAGTTCCAGACATACATGTAACATGTCACATGTCACATGTCACACGGAGAAATGAAGGGACGTATGCCAGAGTGCCCGACATACATGTACATGTACCACATGTCACACAGCGTAGTGACGGGACCTATTCCCGAGTTGCAGACATGCATGTACATGTACATGTACCACATGTCACACAGCATATTGACGGGACGTATTCCCGAGTTGCAGACATACATGTACATGTACCACATGTCACACAGCGTAATGACGGGACCTATTCCCGAGTTCCAGACATACATGTAACACATGTCAAAACGTAGTGACGGGACGTATTCCCGAGTTCCAGACACACATGTACATGTACAACATATTCCCAAGTTCCAGACATGCATGTACATGTACATGTACCACATATTCCCAAGTTCCAGACATACATGTAACATCTCACATGTCACACGGAGAAATGAAGGGACGTACGCCAGAGTGCCCGACATACATGTACATGTACCACATGTCACACATCGTAGTGACGGGACCTATTCCCGAGTTGCAGACACGCATGTACATGTACCACATGCGACACAGCGTAGTGACGGGACGTATTCCCGAGTTGCAGACATACATGTACATGTACCACATGTCACACAGCGTAGTGACGGGACCTATTCCCAAGTTCCAGACATACATGTAGCACATGTCACACATGTCACAAAGTAATGACGGGACGTATTCCCGAGTTCCAAACACACATGTACATGTACAACATATTCCCAAATTCTAGACATGCATGTACATGTACATGTACCACATCTTCCAAGTTCCAGACATACATGTACATGTACCACATGTCACACAGTCTAGTGACGGGACCTATTCCCGAGTTGCAGACATGCATGTACATGTACCACATGTCACACAGCGTAGTGACGGGACGTATTCCCGAGTTCCAGTCACACATGTACATGTACAACATATTCCCAAGTTCCAGACATGCATGTACATGTACATGTACCACATATTCCCCCAGAGTGCCCGACATACATGTACATGTACCACATGTCACACAGCATAGTGACGGAACCTATTCCTGAGTTACAGACATACATGTAGCACATGTCACACATGTCACAACGTAGTGACGGGACGTATTCCCGAGTTCCAGACACACATGTACATGTACAACATATTCCCAAGTTCCAGACATGCATGTACATGTACATGTACCACATATTCCCAAGTTTCAGACATACATTTAACATGTCACATGTCACATGTCACACGGAGAAATGAAGGGACGTACGCCAGAGTGCCCGACATACATGTACATGTACCACATGTCACACAGCGTAGTGACGGGACCTATTCCCGAGTTGCAGACATGCATGTACATGTACCACGTGTCACACAGCGTAGTGACGGGACGTATTCCCGAGTTGCAGACATACATGTACATGTACCACATGTCACACAGCGTAGTGACGGGACCTATTCCCGAGTTCCAGAGATACATGTAGCACATGTCACACATGTAACAACGTAGTGACGGGACGTATTCCCGAGTTCCAGACACACATGTACATGCACAACATATTCCCAAGTTCCAGACATGTATGTACATGTACATGTACCACATATTCCCAAGTTCCAGACATACATGTAGCACATGTCGCACATGTCACAACGTAGTGACGGGACGTATTCCCGAGTTCCAGACACACATGTACATGTACAACATATTCCCAAGTTCCAGACATGTATGTACATGTACATCTACCACATATTCCCAAGTTCCAGACATACATGTAACATGTCACATGTGACACGGATAAATGAACATGTACAACATATTCCCAAGTTGCAGACATGCATGTACACGTACATGTACCACATATTCCCAAGTTCCAGACATACATGTAACATGTCACATGTGACACGGATAAATGAACATGTACAACAATTCCCAAGTTGCAGACATGCATGTACACGTACATGTACCACATATTCCCAAGTTCCAGACATACATGTAACATGTCACATGTCACACGGAGAAATGAAGGGACGTACGCCAGAGTGCCCGACATGTATACATGTACATGTACCACATGTCACACAGCGTAGTGACGGGACCTATTCCCGAGTTGCAGACATACATGTACATGTACCACATGTCACACAGCGTAGTAACGGGACCCATTCCCGAGTTCCAGGCATACATGTACCCCATGTCACACATGTCACAACGTAGGGACGGGACGTATTCCAGAGTTCCAGACACACATGTACATGTACAACATATTCCCAAGTTCCAGACATGCATGTACATGTACATGTACCACATATTCCCAAGTTCCACACTATAGGAAAGAATAGCCTTTTTGTGGAATTTATCGGGGTATAAACTTGAAAAAGTCGAGGGAATACTGGACGAAGGCCGGAAGGCCGGAAGGCCTCGTTCAGTATTCCCGCGACTTTTCCAAGTTTATATCCCCGATAAATTCAACAAAAAGGCCATTCATTCCTTATAATTCCAGCATTTGAAATAAATTCATCAAGAAAATGTGTTTATTTTCCGTTTTAATATTAAGAATTATTTTAACTGCGCCTCACGGTTACGGAATGTATTTCGGCATGGGAGTTTACTGGGATATAAATTTTGGATAGAGACTTGCTACGGGCCAATCAAATGTTAGGGAATTGTGTAAATATTTTTGTGCTGGAATTATATACATGTAACATGTCACAATGACATGTCACAGTAGTAGAGAAACACCGATTCTAGCGCATATCGAAACAAATATATTTTTTTTTTGGAAAATGTACAAAAGCTCAAATCAATTTTTTTTTAAAACAGCATGGTCTATCGTGTGCAGGGGTGATTGAGATGCAGGGCTGAGGTCTGTACATTCTACTGTGGACTGAGGCTCTGCTGACTGATCCATCTGAAAGTCATTTCTTGTTTGTACCGCAGCAAACACGGACACATCTATAACTGATGGATCGTATGGAAATATACCAGACTTACGAAATGCAGATTGCAAATTTACTGTCGATAGGGCCTTTGTGTAAGCTTTGCAAGCAACCGAACATATGTTGTAGCGGTTAATGACACTGCCGGTACTCCTTTGATGTTTTTGACATTCATCACTGTACATTTTTGCGAAAGCTCCGAAACAACCGACATCCATTGGCTGAAGTATATGAGATGTGTGGGGAGGAAGCACAAACAATACAATGTTATTGTCTGCCGCCCAGTCAACAAGGTATGGCGATATATGTGACCTGTGTCCATCGTACAACAGGAGGATGGTGTCATCTGAATTAGGCTTGGCGTACTTGATGAAATGATTTTGTAGATAGTCGAGGAATACAGTAGAGTTTGACCAGCCTGATTTCGAAAATGTACCCTGCGCACCTATGCAGCAGCCTTCTAGCAAAAACAAAATAGGGCGGGATCTGGTAGCCAAATGCATTTCCACAGCCAAGTATAGTTGTAGTGGATGATCTCTCCGACGTAACTACAGAGGGCACAAACGCGGCGGAAGAAACAATATGGGTTGGTATAAAGTTTTGCTGAATGCCCTTTTCATCAACATTTTAAATGTTTTCCGGCTTGTCCTTCAAGTTGTATTTGTCTCATATGCGCCCAAGTTCATGAAAATAGTTCGCTATATTCTCGCTTGAACTAGCCTTATATCGCAGCTTAATTAGCCATCTGAACATTCAATGCTGGCCATCGGCTCAACAATCCATAGAACCATCTTGCTGTAAGGGAACTGTCCTTATCTCTCTTTCCCAGCATAACAGCATATTCTGATGCCAAATTAACCACTTCGGACCGCGTATACCCATACCCAACTGCAGCTATATCTCGAATATGCTGGACGAGTCTTGCTTCTTCTTCCAAGTCGAAGAGTGGGCCCCGACCGTATGTTACGGTGTCTGCGTTGATTCTGCCAGTGACGCGGTCACGCAGCGTTTGGTCTGGAACACCATACAGCTTAGCCGCCTTGTGCACTGAGAGCTTTTTTTCAACGACATCCAGATATGCGTTGGTGAGGCTTGTTGGTGAGTATTGTTTTTTTTCCTGCTCACTGGATTTGGTGAAACCTGAAATGACAGAGATGAGTAGTACATCACTGACATCTCAGATTTGTTATGCTCATAACCAGAATTTGATTGAAAATTTATATGCACATTAAATTGCAATAATTCACTAGCCCTCCGCACAGGTTTATTTCAGTAGTGAAAAGAAAATAAGTAGATAATTTAATTTATTAATGGCGACATTACATACATGTATAACTATTAACTTTCGTTTTGTTAAAAAAAATAAAAAGTAATAGTAATAATAATAATGATAATAATAATAAATCATTTAACCAATTATAGTCCTATTTTTGTTAATTGTGGTCAGCTATACATAAGACCCCCCAGTCTCTTCCAGATGCTTGATCTGTACAATTACTTGGGAACCAGTCTATATTTACATGACCTTGACTTGTCAAAATGTCAAAACAAACCAGGGACGCAGTTTGGCTGATGGATGATCGATTTCTCTTCTTTATTAGCAATCTTCATGAATGGGGGGAAATGGGATTAGTAGAAAAATGTCATTTTATAGGTATTTTGAACATTTTAGGTTTAAACTTACATCCCCAAGAGCGATTCTGAACATTTTTCTTCACTTGACAGACGAGTTGTTCTGCACAAAACTTCCGGGTTGGCTCGCGTGAAACCACGCGTGTTAAATGACGTCAAACTTTCGGAGATATTCCCGATTCGGATGTTCTCCCGATCTTAGGTGCTCGTACTGTACTGGTTCATGCGCAGGTCCCGAAAATTGCAGTAAAGTGTTTGACTTTTGTTACCCCACCCACTTCGTTGACCTACGGGGGCCATTCTGTTTCACGGAGCCTGTGTTCCGGGTTTCGTCCATCGTTCCGGATTTACAGGGTCCCTGTTGTAAGCTTCATAGAAAAAAATGTCGACCACAACGGCTCCGTCGCCAATAGACACTACTTTTGTACCGTTTTTGCTACAAAAATGAGGTCGAAAACGTGCATTCGCACGAAATAGTTCGCACATTTATTCCCTTATTCTGTCTGCTTTTTCGGCAACCAGCATATTTAAATGAATTTTAATTTTGATAAACACATAAAATACTAACGAAAATAATATATATGTGTATCAAATATCTTTGGGAAAAGAAGCGAAAAGCGCCTGTTTATGAAGTTGTAGTGGCAGGCATGTGGTTCCCGGTATTCCTCTCAGTTGTACTGGTTACCAGCCGAGCCAGTCGAAGAATTTGTCGATTCCAAAACACGAGGAAGAATTTATCGATTCCAAAACACGAGATTGATTTTCACAGATTTCCAGCAATTGACAGATATTTGAACGATATCAAACACAAAGGCAATACATTTACGTAATTACTGTTGCCAAGTATTTGTCTGAAGCGTTTACGGAACGTTTATTGCCGACAAAATAGTGCGATATAAACCTATACCCGACAAGAATAGGGAAGCAGGTCAAAACGCCCCCAAGTCAAATCGCCCCCAAGACTAATTGATGGGGGTGTTTTGACCAATTCGGGGGCGTTTTGACTTGGGGGCGATTTGACTTGGGGGCTTTTTGACTGTAAATCCAAGAATAGAAGTCGACAATGTTGTTTACAGTCAATATTTTGGCCGTTTTAATAGCTGGTATTCCGATATTTCCGCACTTGTAATGGATCTTGTTTGGTACTGGTGTCATATAAGGGACCTTGAACATTCCCATCGAACAAATGGCGGCAATACATTCATAAAAAGGGAGAAATCAAAAAAATATTGCAGAGGTCTGTCAAAAAGATAGTTGCGAACGGTAACTCTTGAAATTATCAAACTTTACAACTATCAAAAAGACACCACCACCCCACGGGTGACCCCTGTGCATTAGTTGTAGGAATGTAACTCTGCAAAACCTGTACCGTCCGTAGCATACATGCTGTCAAATGTACGGGAGGCTTTACGTGCCTGCAACTGCCATTGTAGCTTAGCTAATCTCAGCTATACGTATTGTCTTTTACTTTTCATCTGTATTTCATATTTTCTGTATCCGTTAGATCAAACGGATACAGAAATTAGATAATCTCAGCTTTATTTTGAGTACATAACTAATTACATTGCACTACATAATAGAATAGGACAACCTGTTGCCTATAAAGCGGAATATGTGCAGTTAATCTCAGCTCTACGGATGTCTTCTACTATTTCATCTGTCTTTTGTATTTTCTGTCTTAAATTCGTTAGATGTAACGGATGTAGAAAATATAAAAGACAGATGAAATAGTAAAATACATCTGTAGAGCTGAGATTATTTATGCTACTACCCTAGCTTGCATTTGCTTTCTAGATAAATAGTTCACCCAGCCGAGGTAACTTGAATATTCTGTGTAATGCAGGGAAGTTGCCCGCCGTTACAGGCAGAACATTCTGGTTACTAAGGAGGTATCATACTACTTCTGTTGTTTGTATTTTCTTCTGTATCCTATTACAAGTATTAGTATTAATCAATTGCATATGTCACTTACATTCTTCATTTCTCAATGAAAGTATATGTTTTTACCACTCATTTGAATCGTCTCGCAAATGAATGATGACAACATATCTATGCAGAAAAAAAGGAAAAATTTTCTGTCCGATAAAAATCAGCTATTATTCACTATATAAATAGCTTACAATGGGGGGGGGGGGGGGGGGGGGTGTGTGTTTGGATGTAACTGACTTTGCAGGTAATATTAACATTTCACAACAAGAAATTATAATGTTACGCAAATTGTACTTCCTGGTAAAATAGTAGAAGAAAATGAAATGCATTACCAAATTGGTTCGGATTGGCACAAAAATGGTTCGGGCGGCATGAAAATGTTTTGGTTAGTCATGAAAATGGTTTGGGTGGCCTGAAAATGGCATAAAAAGTTGGAATCGGCATGACAATGGTTTTGATCGGAATGAACACGATGAAAATTGTTCAGATCGGCATAAAAATAGTTTGGATTGGAGTGAAAATGGTTCATATCGACATGAAAATTATGATGATGAAAATGTTTCAGATCGGAATGAAAATTCTTCGGACCGACATGCAAATGGTTTGGATCGGCATGAACATGGTTTGGGCATAAACATGTTTTGGGCATGAACATTTATCGGACCAGCATGAAAATGGTTATAATTAACATGAAAATGGTTCGGTTCGGCGTAAAAATGTTTTGGGCATGAAAATGGTTCTATTCGACATGAAAATGGTTCGGATCAGCATGAAAATGTTTCAGACAGGAATGAAAATGGTTCGGATTGCATGAAAATGATTCGGAGCAGCATGAAACTTGTTCAGATCAGCATGAAAATGATTCATAAAAGTGGTTTGGACGGGCATGAAAATGGTTGACTGTTAGGACCTGCATGAAAATGGTTTTGGATCGTCATGAAAATGGTTTAAGCATGAAAATGGTTCGTATAACATTGAAAATGGTGTTCATATCCAGATTCATGGTTCAGACCAGCATGAAAATGGTTTGATTCAGATCTGCATGAAAATGGTTAGGATCAGCATGAAAATGGTTCGCATCGACATGAAAATGATTTATGAAAATGGTTCGGATTAGCATGAAAATGGTTTGGGCATTAAGATGGTTCTTATCGACATGAAAATGGTTCGGATCAGCATGAAAATAGTTTGAATTGGCATGAAAATGGTTCGGATCTGTATGAAAATGGTTCGGTCGGCATGAAAATGGTTCGGGCATGAAACTGGTTTGGTCGGCATGAAAATGTTTGTATGAAACTGGTTCGGGCTTGAAAATGGTTCATATCAACATGAAAATGATTTGGATCGGCATGGAAATGGGTCGGACCAGCATGAAAATTGTGTGATTCAGATCTGCATGAAAATGGTTCAGAATTGGCATGAACATTGTTCAGACCTTGGCCAGTTTTTTCAGATTAATCAGTCTGGATCATGTTGGAACATTATAATTAGTGCTGTAACCTCTTAAATTAGCTTTAGAGCATTTTGAAAACTTTCTAGAAAATCAACAAAAATCTGAAATTCAGGTCTGAAACATTTTCATGTTGATTTGAGCCATTTTCATGCCAATCGTAATCATTTTCATGCCGATCTGAACTATTTTCATTACGATCCAGACCATTTCATACCACTTCGAACCATGTTCATGCCGCTCTGATTTATTTTCATGCCGTTCCTACTTCCTGTATTTGATAAAATTGTAGTAACATATTACATGTGATTTTTAACTTGATATACTGCAGATGACCTACATGAAAATCAACTTTTATGCTTGTGATCATTTGAGACACATTGGCTTTTCATTTGGACATAAATACAAAATCAAAGTGTTAAGATGACAGGTAACGAGCTTCGTATATTTACCGAATACGTACTGACTGATAACATATTGTTGTATCAGGCATTGACCTGATACAAACAACCGGGTTACAACAAAGTGAAAACTGACATTCGATTGGTCGGATGACATCCGAATGACGTCAGTGTAATGACGCAACGTGAACAAGTCCGCGTTCTGTCCATAGATAATGACGTCATTTTTTAGCATACATGTAAAACGTTACCTGATAAATAGAATACCATACTAGTGTCTTTTGATATCCAGTTTAGCTCTTTACCTTGGAATTCCTACGCGTTTCCTAGCCTTGCCTGATAAGCTTGATATCAAAAGACACTACCCTGGTATTCTCTATTTATCAGGTAACCTGCCCTGTATTGACCGAATACGTACTGACTGATAACATATTGTTGTATCAGGCATTGACTTGATACAAACATCCAGGTTAATACAATAAAGTGAAAATTTATGTTCCATTGGTCGGATGACGTCACGTGACGTTACCGAATGACGTCAGTGTAATGACACAACGTAAACTAGTCTTCGTTCTGTCCATAGATTACGATGTCATCTGACATTCTGTGGTCATTTTTTAGCATAAAACGTTACCTGATAAATAGAATACCAGAGTACTGTCTTTTGATATCAAGTTTATCAGGTTCGGCTCGGAAACGGTAGGAATTCCTCGGCAAGGCTCAAAATTCCTACGTGTTTCCTAGCCTTTGCGTCACAGAAACAAGTCCACATTCTTTTCAAAGAAAACAAAGTCACAATTGCTCATTATGTACCTAAATATGTTACCTGATAAATATAATACTATGTTAATGCCTTTTTATATCATGTTTATCAGGCTCTGCTCGGACACTGTAGGACTTTCTTGGCAAGCCTCGTAATTCCTACGTGCTTCCTAGCCTTGCCTGGTAAACTAGACACTTTCAAAAGACACTAATGTCGGTTATTCTCTATATCACTACAACATTATGGTAAAGCTCTGCTCTAACACACAATGTGTTTATATTACAGGACAGAAGATAATCGCTCTGACTACTTGGTAGTTTAGGAAGCTAGCTATGTTAATTAATCTAGCTGTATATTGTGTCACCCAAGCTGGTAAAGGAGGCAAACAGAACCAATGCTGCAATTGATAGCAGAAATGGACAACCAGCCAAAGACTGGGAGCTACATTATTGCCCTGTGTGCCACCTACATGTACTTGATGGGAACCAACTTCATTGTGTCTCAAGCAATAATTGTGAAATTTGTAGTGATCATGCTATTGAGCATGTACAGTTCCAAGGATCATCCGCAGTGACGATGGAGCTGTATGGTGTTGAGTTGCGAGAAATTCTGGTCATCTTTGGTTTAAGAACGACTGAGACACAAGAGACTAAAGCCAACCAGCTGTCTGAATGAGTGGTGTGCATCCAAAAGTTGAAGTACATGTACTTTTAGTGTATGCTAGGGACCAGAGCTGCAATACGGTTTAGCCTTAAAGAGTAGTTTACCCCAAAAATGTTTTTCAGTGATGAAATTAGATTCTTATAGTACGGAGCCCCGCAGGGGACATTGGATTTATTTTTTATTAATTTGTTCCCACAAAATAACAATTTGCTAAATTGAGTGGAACAAATTAATAAAAAAAAAGAATTCTACGTCCCCTGTGGGGCTCCGTATCATACAGTATTTCACCACTAATTTCAATTGTAGTACTTCATTTCATAAACTTTTCATAAACTTGTTAATTGAACAGACATACACAACTATATCCACCTGTTCTTGATAGTTGTAGGTAGAAAAGTGTGGTGTAGGACAATATATTTTCAGCTGCAATTTTCGAATGCTGAAATGTCAATGCTGATTTGCACTCCCTCAGATCTATTTCAATGCTGAATTCCTGATTTTCAATGCTGATTTACCATGAAAATATGCTTATCTGGAGCCCTGAGGGGCCATGTTAGAACTAAAATAAAAGTGTGTTTCTTTGTTGTAACACGACAAACCTATAGTTATGCCTCGTCTTGGTAGAGCCGTAGGCATATAGTATTTGGGCTGTGTGTCTGTCCGTCCGTCTGTGTCAGGTACATTAAGACGTTCGACGGAGTTTAGAAATTCTGCTATAACTTCTATATTCCTTGAAGGATTACTTAAATATTTCAACACAGCATACTTGTGGACACATGCCACTCATCAAGTGTGCACTTAATATGACCTTGACCTTTTGACCATGAGAACTTTGAACTTTTTCACACATAAGTTCGCCGGAGCTTCTCATTTATGTCATAACTTCTATATCGCTTGATGGATTACTTTAATATTTCAATACATCATAGTGGTGGACAAATGCCACACATCAACACTTCCCTTAATATGACCATGACCTTCTGACCTTCATAAATGTGCTTGTGAATACTTATCACTTTGGTTAATTAACTTTGCCACAGTTTCTCCAATCTGGGGGTATTTGTGTGCCGACAGGCCACATTTCTTGTTTATTGATATTTTAATACCTTGTTCAGTAAAAACGTTTTACGATACATACTCAACACTGGTCCATGCACCATTAAAACAGACACACTGATGAAAATAAATGTTGAGTGCACGTTTAATGCCTAAACCAATCCTAACATTCCGAGTCGTGTTACAGGAAACAAACATTTGTTTAAGAATGACCTTTGATCTTATCACCCTGGTAAATAGAGAATACCAGCCTAGAGTCTGTTGATATCAAGTTATCAAGGCTAGGAATCGCGTAGGAAATCCGAGGCTCGCTGCTGCCATTTCCGAGCCGAGCGTTATCAGGTATCGTGTTATGTTAGGTGATATTTTTTGTTGAAAAGAACTCGGACTATTTCACGTTGTGTCATTCCACTGATCATGTAAATGCCTGCTGCGACATTATGTTATCAGTCAGTACGTATTGGGTCAATACAAAACTTGTTAATTGATAAAAGTCTGATTTTATTATTTCTAAGAACATAGATAATGTGTAAGTACAGGTATACAGGTGTGTTTCACATCATATGAGATGCTCTAAATTGGCTAATTGACAGCTACATTCATTTAAAGTGGGTATATACAGAGTTCTGCTAATATGGACCATTATTGTTTTTTTTATCCATGCTGCCATTAATATGACCTTGAAACTTTGAACTTTTTCACACATTAAGAAGTGGTCAAATGTTCATGCTATAGAGTTAGAATTACTCGGTTTGACTAGGTGTACATGTATATAGTTTTCATCATTCCAGCTGGTCATCCCAATATCCATCCATGACACCCTTTAAATCAATGTCAGATGCACAGATACATGTACATGTATGTATGAAATAAATTGAATGTGACTGTTTGCAGTTATTACTCTTATTAAAATATGATTATAAAATTTCTGAGCACGAATTGCATGTTTCGAAATAAATCATTTTCGTTAATCGTGTTAATAGAGCTTCAGGCCATAAAAAAGTACTTTGGTTCTCAGATATAGCCGCGTCAGAATAATCTCTGCGCATCAGGTCAGGTTATTCTAATTTCAGGGCTGAATATATGTTTTTTCTGTAAATATTCGGTTCTGTCTTGGGATCCCCCCACCCCCACATCAGGTAACGCACATTTATGCCATTATGGGATTCAATCCCATTAATCCGGCCAAGAAATGACCTTAGCTGTTGGCAAGCTGTACACACCATTAAATCAAATCATTCCACAGCCCACCCGTGAGGCCAACATGCTGAAGGGTGGGTGGTGGTCGGGCAAACGCGATGGCATAAATTAACGGTAGACGGTAGGGGTTCCTCCTTATAGGAAACACGATTTGCCTGATTTGGCCCTCAGGTACGTTTTTATCATTGGCTATTTTGTTACCTGAGAGTTGAATTGGGTTATTGCCCATTATAAAAGTAGTAAGATTATTACTGATCGTACTGCTTTCGGGAGGGGGCCAAGTGATTCTGGTGCGAGGACCTGGCATCAGATCAGGATTATTCTGATTTCAGGGCTGACTATATAGTTTTGTTATTGTAAATATTCAGTTCTGATTTTGGGATTTTCCCCCCATTTGTAGATGTACTTGAACATGAACATGTACTTGTACAGGTAATATATGGGATTTAGCACTAAACCCATTGACCCGGCCTTAAATGACCATAACTGTTGATAGGCCGTTAAACCCCAACAAACAAACACATGTTCAAGGTCAAATTACTTATATTGTGTTAAGGTTTTGGCAGCATTTGCGGAAGTTTTGAACTACCGATTATTTGTGCAACTCCATGTCCGATTGACTTTAAACTTCATGTACTTGTTTGGGCGGTTGGTTGGCAGCATGCGAAGGGTACATTTAACAGGGGGATTCATTCTTACCGGAATCCCGATATCCCTGGTTTGACTCTCAGGTATATTTTTGGCTTTCTAATACGTGAGAGTTTAATCCGGTTATACCCATCATAAAAGTAATAAGATTAGTACTAATACTATTACTTTTGGGGAGTGGGGCTAAGTGACTCTGGTGTTGTAAGGACCTGTCAGGTTATCCTAATTTCAGGGCTGAATATACTTTTTTCTGTAAATATCCCGTTCTGATTTTGGGATTGTTGGCTCGTACGGGACTAGTACTACAGTTTTCCACTGATCAAGTTCATACTTACCATACATGACTACTATAAAGTCCCGCTGTGCGTAGCAAAAACATTATCTCACCCCTCGAACCCTTACAGAATTATCCCCCCTTTTTTACTACAAAATTCCTATTTTTGGCTCGTACCGCGAACTAATCGTACAGTTTTCCACTGATTAGGTTCATACTTACCTTACATGACTACTAACTATAAATTTAAAGTTGCGCAGTGTGTAACACATTTTTTTACTCCCAACTTAAATCATTACGGAATTTTCCCCATTTTTCGACTCCGAAATTCCCATTTTTTGCTCGTACAGCGAACTAGTCCTACATTTTCCACCGATCCAATTCGTACTTTAAATACCTTACCACCTGCAAATGCTGAAGTGTGTAACACAAAAAAATCACTCTACCTCAAGTCCTTATGGAATTATCCCTCTTTTTCAACTCTGAAATGCCCATTTTTGACGGGTGGCACGATTTACCCAAATCAACCCAAATCTTACCCAAATCTACCCAAATATTCATATAATTACTATATGTGTTAATAAATAAAGCTATACACATCATAATAACGATGTTTGGACTGTACTTACATAATGTATGTCATTAATTTGCTCATACCAGGGCCAATTTTAATGTTTTGATTCAAAATGGAAATATTTGTATATGAAATAAAGGGAGAGTACCGCGATAAACTTAATACTAGGAAGCCAAGGTAGATAATCCACTTTATAATGGCTAAAAAATGGGATTTAGATTTTAATTGAAATACAAATAAAAAACTGTAGAACCTCTAATGTTGACATACAAGGAGACAGTGTGAAGATGTCAACCGCATACAGGCTTTTTCGCCCGCCAGGACGTGTAGCCATCTTGTACATAATCACTTGTTGAGGCTATACCTCTAGGGAAATTTGCAATCACAGTCTGATCAGGGTCTACACTGTTTCCCATATTGTACATAATCGACTATATATAACGAGCTACCCCACTAAAATACACTAATATTGGGCTTTGTCCACAGAGACGTGTGAAAAACATTCAAGCTATTTGACGAGATATACAAACTATACACAAATTTAAAAATATATATATTGCATGCATATTAAGGTTCATTTTCATCAATGTTCTTAATACAAGATCGTTTATTATTGCAGCCCTTCCAGCGGTCCTATAATTCCTATAATTCCTATATTTTTCAGACTTTTTCAAAATGTCCTATAATATCCTATATATTTTTGTGGTAAGCAAAAGGTTGCCTTTTCTTTGGTTAAAATAGAACTTTTTTGTTAAATTTGTTGCACTAAATTCATCATACAATTTAAAGGACATCCATAAGTATTTATTAATGTGATGTTGACATCATTTCAACAAAATTAATTCATGTAGTACCATGATGTGTGCCAATTCATTCTTAATTGTTTTTCAAAAATCCCTTTTTTAATGTAATAAGTTAAGGTAAATTACTTATTTGCACAAATAAATGATTTGTGGTGGAACGCGGCTGGCTAGAAGGGGTGTTGGGAGGCCAGATATAGTGTCCTATATTTTTTTGAAAAAAATCCTATTTTTTTTCACTGTGCTGGAAGGGCTGTTATTGTTATTGTAGATGAATATTCAGAATATTTATATATATATATATTATATATATATATATATAGCCTTCCTGTGTGAGTTTTGAAATGTATCTCTGTAAATTAAATTGCAATAATTAAGCTGTCCAGAAGTCATTTGTACTAATACAAACATTAATTCAATGCATTATACTTTGTTTGTAACTATTTCAAAGAGATGTTGGCATATAATTACTCGGCCAAATAAATATTGCAATACTATGGAGGTGACCGGTTAGACAATTGGACTAGTATATATGTGCCATATGAAATCATGATCGATGGCAACTTAAAGTTAGACAGCTGAGACATAATTAATGAGTCTTTATCACGGTAGTCTCCCTGTATGATAATACTACATGTATATTAATCGCTTTCCCGCGGAAATATGTGCTTTATTCTTCCCTTTTTCGGTCAAAATGTGCTTATTGTATGATATACTAATGATATATTGTTGAAAACGTATATAATATAATCATAAATGTTATTTTTAATGAAGATTTGGGTAGATTTGGGTAAGATTTGGGTAGATTTGGGTAAATAGTGTTGCCGTTTTTGACTTATATGAAATAGTCCTAAAAAATTTCACCGACCCAATTCATACTTTGCATACCTGACCACAATCAAGAGAAAATCAATCAATGAACACAAAAATGTTCACTCCACCTCAAATCCTTATGGAATTATTCCCCTTTTCGACTCTTTTTTGCGGGACTTGTACAGCGAAATTTGTTTCCACTGATATCAATTCATACCTTGCATACCTGAACACCACCGAGCACCACAGTATGTAACACAACAATGTTCACTGCATCCCAAACCCTAACGTAATTTTTAAGATCCAAAATTCCTATTTTTGACATTTACAGTGAGCTACTTGTGCATTTTCCACTGATCTAATTCATACTTTGCATACCTGATTACCATCAAGTGCCTCAGTTAGTAACAAAAATTTTCACTCCACCTAAAATCATATGGAGTTATGACCCATTTGCGACTCAGAAAATGCAACTTTATGGTTGTCTTCTACTATTTCTAGAGTAATGGCAGTGTAAATCAGTAATGGCAGTGTGTCCCATCTATGGTGCCACATTGACTGGTACATCAACGTGCGAACAAAAACGTCGTGCCAACGTTAACACAATGGGGACTAATTAATTCGTGGACGGGTTGACTAAATACATAAGTTATATATCGGACGAGTTGCCATGCTCCAGATTAAACTTTTAAAATCCATCAACCTTTATTTATTCCTAACTAATGACAATTATTAGTGTTAGTCTCCAATATATCAGATCTACTGGAATGAGTCCGGTTAAATTCTCCAGCAACTGATAAGCAAATTGGTTCCCTATTTACTTCGCTTCCTGTATTTATTGTGTTGGAGCGGGACCAGAGTAATTGGTTCTCGGCTTACTGCTTCGCAGTTGCAATGGCTGGGAACCCGCTTGCTTATATCGGCTGGTCTGTTCTGGCGTATGAACCGGTGATTCGGCCACACGGATGCATTCTAGAATTACCATAGACGCAATGTTGAAAATAAAAATGGCAGCCTCCCAGTCATTCCCGAGTCTCTATTCGCGATTTTACGGAATGGGTCGAGGGTTCCCGAGTGCTACGGAGGCATTTGGGCAGGTTTTATTACGGAAAACTCAACACATAACTTTTCATGAAATTTCCACCATAATTCCACACTTTGGTGCTCTACGTGTTGACATGCACAGCTAAGGGGAACAAATGTTAGAAAATCGTGTTTTGGGACAATTTGTGGCCGATTTTGGATGGGAACAGCCATTATGGTCGATAAATGGAACAGCCAGGCACTTCACCATTTGTATGTTTGTATGTACGCAGTAAAAAATAGTTCCACATTTGATAAAAATATTTCTCAGCTACAGACTCTGTAATTGTACAAACTAATACAAATAATACACAGGATTGATAAATAAAACCAATATTAATTAATTTAGATCAAGCTTTATCTACTTTTCTCAAAACGCGCTCATGCGCAATAAGTTACGTCTGCTTGTAATTTGGAAAGATTCGGCGTCTTCTTCTCCGATCGGTAGGTGTTAAAACTGTTTAAATCGGTACATCCCAAGACATTATTAGTCTCACAAAACGTTAGAAAGATCATACTATAGCCATATCATCTCCAGGAACATGGTACAAGTACTGGTTCATGCGCAGGTCCCGAGAATTGCAGTAAAGTGTTTCACTTTTGTTACCCCACCCACTTTGTTGACGTTCGTAATCTGAAACCACCCATTGCTGACAAAGATAACACAGGGATGCGACTTGTAAATAGTTTTGTTGTGTGGCAGTTAACTTTGTTGCTCATTGTATGTATTTGTTTTGGTAGATCTTTGGGATTCTCTTTTGTCTGAAAACAAAGTGTGTCTCTAGACGGAAAGTTGCAAAAAATGTCTGCACAATTTTCGTCATATCATTGGCAGTAACCAGTAGTCGGACTGTACCAATAGCCGGACAAAAATGATTAAACTTCTCAGTGGAAGTCTTTGTCAATAATATCCTATTTATAACTGAATTTTTCTAATTTCTCCTTGAATGTATATTCTGTGACCACCATTTGAACCGTCTCATTGAGAATAGCGTGTAATCAAATTGATCGTCCGTCCTTTCAGAAGAATAGTATGTAACCGATGTAACCGTATGTAACCAAAAGACATATAGCGTGTAAGCCAAACTAAAAGGCATTAAATATAAAAAAATCAGATTGATCGTCCATCCTTTCAGAAGAATAGTATGTAACCGTATGTAACCAAAGACATATAGCGTGTAACCGTGTAACCCAAATTGAAAGGCAATAAATATAAAAAAATCAAATAGATCGTCCGTCCTTTCAGAAGAATAGTATGTAACCGATGTAACCAAAGACATATAGCGTGTAACCGTGTAACCCAAAATGAAAGTCATTAAATATAAAAAAATAAGATTGATCGTCCATCCTTTCAGAAGAATAGTATGTAACCGTATGTAACCAAAGACATATAGCGTGTAACCCAAAATGAAAGGCATTAAATATAAAAAATCAAATTGATCGTCCGTCCTTTCAGAAGAATAGTATGTAACCGATGTAAACGTATGTAACCAAAGACATATAGCTTGTAACCGTGTAACCCAAAATGAAAGGCATTACATATGACAAATCAGATTGATAGTCCTTCCTTTCAGAAGAATAGTATGTAACCAAAGACATATAGCGTGTAACGGTCTAACCCAAAATGAAAGGCATTAAATATAAAAAAATCAAATTGATCGTCCGTCCTTTCAGAAGAATAGTATGTAACAGTATGTAACCGTGTAACCCAAAATGAAAGGCATTAAATATAAAAAAATCAGATAGATCGTCCGTCCTTTCAGAAGAATAGTATGTAACCGATGTAACCAAAGACAAAGAGCGTGTAACCCAAACATTAAAAGCATTAAATATAAAAAAGAAATCAGATTGATCGTCCGTCCTTTCTGAAGAATAGTATGTAACCGATGTAACCGTATGTAACCAAAGACAAAGAGCGTGTAACCCAAAAATGAAAGGCATTACATATAAAAAAATCAGATTGATCGTCCGTCCTTTCAGAAGAATAGTATGTAACGGATGTAACCGTATGTAACCAAAGACATATAGTGTGTAACCGTCTAACCCAAAATTAAATGTCATTACATATAAAAAATCAGATTGATCGTCCGTCCTTTCAGAAGAATAGTATGTAACCAAAGACATATAGCGTGTAACCGTCTAACTCAACATGAAAGGAATTAAATATAAAAAAATCAGAGAGATCGTCCGTCCTTTCAGAAGAATAGTATGTAACCGAGGTAACCAAAGACAAAGAGCGTGTAACCCAAAAATGAAAGGCATGAAATATAAAAAAAATCAGATAGATCGTCCGTCCTTTCAGAAGAATAGTATGTAACCGATGTAACCGTATGTAACCAAAGACATATAGCGTGTAACCGTGTAACCCAAAATGAAAGGCATTAAATATGAAAAATCAGATTGATCGTCCGTCCTTTCAGAAGAATAGAATGTAACCAAAGACATATAGCGTGTAACCGTCTAACCCAAAATGAAAGGCATTAAATATAAAAAAATCAGATTGATCGTCCATCCTTTCAGAACAATAGTATGTGACCGTATGTAACCAAAGACATATAGCGTGTAACAGTGTAACCCAAAATGAAAGTCATTAAATATAAAAAAATCAGATTGATCGTCCATCCTTTCAGAAGAATAGTATGTAACCGTATGTAGCCAAAGACATATGGCGTGTAACCGTGTAACCCAAAATGAAAGGCATTAAATATAAAAAAATCAGATAGATCGTCCGTCCATTCAGAAGAATAGTATGTAACCGATGTAACCAAAGACAAAGAGCGTGTAAACTAAAAATTAAAAGCATTAAATATAAGAAAATCAGATTGACCGTCCGTCCTTTCAGAAGAATAGTATGTAACCGATGTAACCGTATGTAACCAAAGACAAAGAGCGTGTAACCCAAAAATGAAAGGCATTAAATATGAAAAAATCAGATTGATCGTCCGTCCTTTCAGATGAATAGTATGTAATCGATGTAAACGTATGTAACCAAAGACATATAGCGTGTAACCGTGTAACCCAAAATGAAAGTCATTAAATATAAAAAAATCAGATTGATCGTCCATCCTTTCGGAAGAATAGTATGTAACCGTATGTAACCAAAGACATATAGCGTGTAACACAAAATGAAAGGCATTAAATATAAAAAATCAAATTGATCGTCCGTACTTTCAGAAGAATAGTATGTAAACGATGTAACCAAAGACAAAGAGCAGATTGATCGTCCGTCCTTTCAGAAGAATAGTATGTAACCGATGTAACCGTATGTAACCAAATACATATAGCGTGTAACCGTGTAACCCAAAATGAAAGGGCGGTTAAATTCATGAAATATGATCAGATTGATCCGTCCGTCCTTTCAGAAGAATAGTATGTAACCAAAGACATATAGCGTGCAACCGTCTAACCCAAAATGAAAGGCATTAAAAATGAAAAAATCAGATTGATCGTCAATCCTTTCAGAAGAATAGTATGTAACCGTATGTAACCAAAGACATATAGCGTGTAACCGTGTAACCCAAAATGAAAGGCATTACATATAAAAAAATCAGATAGATCGTCCGTCCTTTCAGAAGAATAGTACGTAACCGATGCAACCAAAGACAAAGAGCGTGTAACCTAAAAATTAAAAGCATTAAATATAAAAAAAATCAGATTGATCGTCCGTCCTTTCAGAAGAATAGTATGTAACCGATGTAACCGTATGTAACCAAAGACAAAGAGCGTGTAACCCAAAAATGAAAGGCATTAAATATAAAAAAATCAGATAGATCGTCCGTCCTTTCAGAAGAATAGTATGTAACCGATGTAACCGTATGTAACCAAAGACATATAGCGTGTAACCGTGTAACCCAAAATGAAAGGCATTAAATAAGAAAAATCAGATTGATCGTCCGTCCTTTCAGAAGAATAGTATGTTACCAAAGACATATAGCGTGTAACCGTCTAACCCAAAATGAAAGGCATTAAATATAAAAAAATCAGATCGATCGTCCATCCTATCAGAAGAATAGTATGTAACCGTATCTAACCAATGACATATAGGGTGTAACCGTGTAAACCAAAATGAAAGGCATTAAATATAAAAAAAATCAGATAGATCGTCCGTCCTTTCAGAAGAATAGTATGTAACCGATTTAACCAAAGACATATAGCGTGTAACCGTTTAACCCAAAATGAAAGTCATTAAATATTAAAAATTCTGATTGATCGTCCATCCTTTCAGAAGAATAGTATGTAACCGTATGTAACCAAAGACATATAGCGTGTAACCCAAAATGAAAGGCATTAAATATAAAAAATCAAATTGATCGTCCGACTTTTCAGAAGAATAGTATGTAACCGATGTAACCAAAGACAAAGAGCAGATTGATCGTCTGTCCTTTCAGAAGAATAGTATGTAACCGATGTAACCGTATGTAACCAAAGACATATAGCGTGTAACCGTCTAACCCAAAATGAAAGGCATTAAATATTAAAAATCAGATTGATCGTCCGTCCTTTCAGAAGAATAGTATGTAACCAAAGACATATAACGTGTAACTGTCTAACCAAAAATGAAAGGCATTAAATATAAACAAATCAGATTGATCGTCCATCCTTTCAGAAGAATAGTATGTAACCGTATGTAACCAAAGACACATAGCGTGTAACCGTGTAACCCAAAAGGAAAGGCATTAAATATAAAAAAAATCAGATAGATCGTCAGTCCTTTCAGAAGAATAGTATGTAACCGATGTAACAAAAGACATATAGCGTGTAACCGTGTAGCCCAAATTGAAAGTCATTAAATAACAAAAAAACAGATTGATCGTCCATCCTTTCGGAAGAATAGTATGTAACCATATGTAACCAAAGACATGTAGCGTTTAACACAAAATGAAAGGCATTAAATATAAAAAATCAGATTGATCGTCCGTCCTTTCAGAAGAATAGTATGTAACCGATGTAACCAAAGACAAAGAGCAGATTGATCGTCCGTCCTTTCAGAAGAATAGTATGTAACCGATGTAACCAAAGACAAAGAGCGTGTAACCCAAAAATTAAAGGCATTAAATATAAAAAAAATCAGATTGATCGTCCGTCCTTTCAGAAGAATAGTATGTAACCGATTTAACCGTATGTAACCAAAGACATATAGCGTGTAACCGTGTAACACAAAATGAAAGGCATTAAATATGAAAAATCAGATTGATCGTCCGTCCTTTCAGAAGAATAGTATGTAACCAAAGACATATAGCGTGTAACTGTCTAACCCAAAATGAAAGGCATTACATATAAACAAATCAGATTGATCGTCCATCATTTCAGAAGAATAGTATGTAACCGTATGTAACCAAAGACATATAGCGTGTAACCGTGTAACCCAAAAGGAAAGGCATTAAATATAAAAAAAATCAGATAGATCGTCCGTCCTTTCAGAAGAATAGTATGTAACCGATGTAACAAAAGTCATATAGCGTGTAACCGTGTAACCCAAATTGAAAGTCATTAAATATCAAAAAATCAGATTGATCGTCCATCCTTTCGGAAGAATAGTATGTAACCGTATGTAACCAAAGACATATAGCGTGTAACCCAAAATGAAAGGCATTAAATATTAAAAATAAAATTGATCGTCCGTCCTTTCAGAAGAATAGTATGTAACCGAGGTAGCCAAAGACAAAGAGCAGATTGATCGTCCGTCCTTTCAGAAGAATAGTATGTAACCGATGTAACCGTATGTAACCAAAGACATATGGCGTGTAACCGTGTAACCCAAAATGAATGGCATTAAATATAAAAAATCAGATTGATCGGCCGTCCTTTCAGAAGAATAGTATGTAACCAAAGACATATAGCGTGTAACCGTCTAACCCAAAATGAAAGGCATTAAATATAAACAAATCAGATTGATCGTCCATCCTTTCAGAAGAATATTATGTAACCGTATGTAACCAAAGACATATAGCGTGTGACCGTGTAACCCAAAATGAAAGGCATTAAAAAAAACAAAAAAACAGATAGATCGTCCGTCCTTTCAGAAGAATAGTATGTAACCGATGTAACAAAAGACATATAGCGTGTAACCGTGTAACCCAAATTGAAAGTCATTAAATATCAAAAAATCAGATTGATCGTCCATCCTTTCGGAAGAATATTATGTAACCGTATGTAACCAAAGACATATAGCGTGTAACCCAAAATGAAAGACATTAAATAAAAAAAATCAAATTGATCGTCCGTCCTTTCAGAAGAATAGTATGTAACCGATGTAACCAAAGACAAAGAGCGTGTAACCTAAAAATTAAAAGCATTAAATATAAAAAAAATCAGATTGATCATCCGTCCTTTCAGAAGAATAGTATGTAACCAATGTAACCGTATGTAACCAAAGACATATAGCGTGTAACTGTGTAACCCAAAATGAAAGGCATTAAATACAAAAAAAATCAGATAGATCGTCCATCCTTTCAGAAGAATAGTATGTAACCGATGTAACCAAAGACAAAGAGCGTGTAACCTAAAAATTAAAAGCATTAAATATAAAAAAAATCAGATTGATCGTCCGTCCTTTCAGAAAAATAGTATGTAACCGATGTAACCGTATGTAACCAAAGACAAACAGCGTGTAACCCAAAAATGAAAGGCATTAAATATAAAAAAATCAGATTGATCGTCCGTCCTTTCAGAAGAATAGTATGTAACCGATGTAACCGTATGTAACCAAAGACATATAGCGTGTAACAGTGTAACCCAAAATGAAAGGCATTAAATATAAAAAAATCAGATTGATCGTCCGTCCTTTCAGAAGAATAGTATGTAACCAAAGACATATAACGTGTAACCGTCTAACCCAAAATGAAAGGCATTAAATATAAACAAATCTGATTGATCGTCCATCCTTTCAGAAGAATAGTATGTAACCGTATGTAACCAAAGACATATAGCGTGTAACGGTGTAACCCAAAATGAAAGGCTTTAAATATAAAAAAAATCAGCTAGATCGTCCGTCCTTTCAGAAGAATAGTATGTAACCGATGTAACCTAAGACATATAGCGTGTAACCGTGTAACCCAAAATGAAAGTCATTAAATATAAACAAATCAGATTGATCGTCCATCCTTTCAGAAGAATAGTATGTAACCGTATGTAACCAAAGACATATAGCGTGTAACCCAAAATGAAAGGCAATAAATATAGAAAATCAAATTGGTCGTCCGTACTTTCAGAAGAATAGTATGTAACCGATGTAACCAAAGACAAATAGCGTGTAACCCAAAATGAAAGGCAATAAATATAGAAAATCAAATTGGTCGTCCGTACTTTCAGAAGAATAGTATGTAACCGATGTAACCAAAGACAAATAGCGTGTAACCCAAAAATGAAAGTCATTAAATATAAAAAAAATCAGACTGATCGTCCGTCCTTTCAGAAGAATAGTATGTAACCGATGTAACCGTATGTAACCAAAGACATATAGCGTGTAACCGTGTAATCCAAAATGAAAGGCATTAAATATTAAAAATCAGATTGATCGTCCGTCCTTTCAGAAGAATAGTATGTAACCAAAGATATATAGCGTGTAACCGTCTAACCCAAAATGAAAGGCATTAAATATAAAAAAATCAGATTGATCGTCCATCCTTTCAGAAGAATAGTATGTAACCGTATGTAACCAAAGACATATAGCGTGTAACCGTGTCACCCAAAATGAAAGGCAATAAATATAAAAAAAATCAGATAGATCGTCCGTCCTTTCAGAAGAATAGTATGTAACCGATGTAACCAAAGACATATAGCGTGTAACCGTGTAACCCAAAATGAAAGTCATTAAATATAAAAACATCAGATTGATCGTCCATCCTTTCAGAAGAATAGTATGTAACCGTATGTAGCCAAAGACATATAGCGTGTAACCGTGTAACCCAAAATGAAAGGCATTAAATATAAAAAAATCTGATAGATCGTCCGTCCTTTCAGAAGAATAGTATGTAACCGATGTAACCAAAGACATATAGCGTGTAACCGTGTAACCCAAAAATGAAAGGCATTAAATATAAAAAATAAAATTAATTGTCCATCCTTTCAGAAGAATAGCATGTAACCGATGTAACCGTATGTCACCAAAGACATATAGCGTGTAACCGTGTAACCCAAAACTGAAAGGCATTACATATAAAAAATAAAATGAATTGTCCATCCTTTCAGAAGAATAGCATGTAACCGATGTAACCGTATGTAACCAAAGACATATAGCGTGTAACCGTGTAACTCAAAATGAAAGGATTAAATATAAAAAATCAAATTTGTTCGTCCGTCCTTTCAGAAGAATAGTTTGTAACCGATGTAACCGTATGTAACCAAAGACATATAGCTTGTAACCGTGTAACCCAAAATGAAAGGCATTAAATATAAAAAATCAGATTGATCGTCCCTCCTTTCAGAAGAATAGTATGTAACCAAAGATATATAGCGTGTAACCGTCTAACCCAAAATGAAAGGCATTAAATATAAAAAAATCAGATTGATCGTCCATCCTTTCAGAAGAATAGTGTGTAACCGTATGTAACCAAAGACATATAGCGTGTAACCGTGTCACCCAAAATGAAAGGCAATAAATATAAAAAAAATCAGATAGATCGTCCATCCTTTCAGAATAATAGTATGTAACCGACGTAATCAAAGACATATAGCGTGTAACTGTGTAACCCAAAAATGAAAGGCATTAAATATAAAAAAGTAAAATTAATTGTCCATCCTTTCAGAAGAATAGCATGTAACCGATGTAACCGTATGTCACCAAAGACATATAGCGTGTAACCTTGTAACCCAAAACTGAAAGGCATTAAATATAAAAAATAAAATTAATTGTCCATCCTTTCAGAAGAATAACATGTAACCGATGTAACCGTATGTAACCAAAGACATATAGCGTGTAACCGTGTAACTCAAAATGAAAGGATTAAATATAAAACATCAAATTGATCGTCCGTCCTTTCAGAAGAATAGTATGTAACCGATGTAACCGTATGTAACCAAAGACAAATAGCGTGTAACCGTGTAATCCAAAATGAAAGGCATTAAATACAAAAAATCAGATTGATCGTCTGTCCTTTCAGAAGAATAGTATGTAACCAAAGATATATAGCGTGTAACCGTCTAACCCAAAATGAAAGGCATTAAATATAAAAAAATCAGATTGATCGTCCATCCTTTCAGAAGAATAGTATGTAACCGTATGTAACCAAAGACATATAGCGTGTAACCGTGTCACCCAAAATGAAAGGCAATAAATATAAAAAAAATCAGATAGATCGTCCGTCCTTTCAGAAGAATAGTATGTAACCGATGTAACCAAAGACATATAGCGTGTAACCGTGTAACCCCAAAATGAAAGTCATTAAATATGAAAATATCAGATTGATCGTCCATCCTTTCAGAAGAATAGTATGTAACCGTATGTAGCCAAAGACATATAGCGTGTAACCGTGTAACCCAAAATGAAAGGCATTAAATATGAAAAAATCAGATAGATCGTCCGTCCTTTCAGAAGAATAGTATGTAACCGATGTAACCAAAGACATATAGCGTGTAACCGTTTAACCCAAAATGAAAGTCATTAAATATAAAATAATCAGATTGATCGTCCATCCTTTCAGAAGAATAGTATGTAACCGATGTAACCAAAGACATAAAGCGTGTAACCGTGTAACCCAAAAATGAAAGGCATTAAATATAAAAAACAAAATTAATTGTCCATCCTTTGAGAAGAATAGCATGTAACCGATGTAACCGTATGTCACCAAAGACATATAGCGTGTAACCGTGTAACCCAAAACTGAAAGGCATTAAATATAAAAAATTAAATTAATTGTCCATCCTTTCAGAAGAATAGCATGTAACCGATGTAACCGTATGTAACCAAAGACATATAGCGTGTAACCGTGTAACTCAAAATGAAAGGATTAAATATAAAAAATCAAATTGATCGTCCGTCCTTTCAGAAGAATAGTATGTAACCGATGTAACCGTATGTAACCAAAGACAAAGAGCGTGTAACCCAAAAAGGAAAGGCATACAAAAGATTCATTGCCCATCTCTGCAGAGCATGCTTTAGTATTCGTTTATAAAATCGAGACAAGACATGTAACCTATGTAACCAATGCTATATAGTGGTTACAAATGGACATCTATGTGCACAGGTGCGGATTTTGGGACCTATCTATTAAAGTATTTATATAAATTATATAGGATAAAGTGTTGATACTAAATTTATACATTACATGCTTTAAATGCATTAATTTAGCAACTTTGTTTTCGGCGAGTTTTCAGCGAGTGTGAAATACCGGAGTCAAGCCAGCGATAGATAACATTCTGACAGATAGGCTCTTTCGGTCTTTCTGGCAAATTCCGGTTTAAGTGGCTCAGCAACTGAAATGAATTCTGCATAAATCGTGTATTACACTGCAGCTCCACGAGAGACCCGCGTTATACATGTACCGAAGCTTTATACAATTTAACATGGTATTGAATTGAATAATGTTGTGTTTATCGGTTTGGTCAGGCCTTGTAGTGCAGCGGCTAGCATACTGGTATTCATACTAGTGACCTGGGTTCGAGTCCCAGTGGGGCCCATTCTGATTAAACAAGCATTGCTATTTTCAATACGACTGGTAAACATATTGTAGGGTGCTTTGTTTTGCATCTGCCTGTTTATTGTCTTAGTCCGTTTTTCACTGAATGCAACATCTATAGATTGTACCACAATAACGTACTGCGGTGTGTGTAATGAAACATAAGAAAATGATATATTAATTTGAGATACTTGTGATCTATAATACCTATGTTTTATGCATAATTGACAAAAATATCGCAAAAATGAGCAACTGGTCATCTGAGAATCCCCATTGCAACCCCTTTAGGGGAATGTGACGGCATGAACCCATGTCTGTGTTGTCCAGTATATAGTCTGAATAACACACACTTGAGTGGGGTACTTCTCCCTAAGAACGTGTACAAATAAGCCGTGTTTCAGGTATCCCGACCGACCCTGTTGTTTTATGTGGTCGTAATTTTTTTCATTCATTTAAAAAAAAATAAATATAAAGAAATAAATTGTTACCTCAATATTTTTTATGCAAAAAGTATTTTTAACTAGTTAGTCATTGTTATGCACAAAGTGTGTTTTAAACCAATACTGTAAGTATAGCTAATATTTAAAACAATATTTGTTAGTTTTCACTTATGTTTGCCTAAAAAAAAATTGACAACCTACCGACCAAACCTTTTTTCAGCATGTAACCTGAAACACAGCTAATTTGTTTAGGCCTTATTAGTTAATACTGTCTGCTATTGTAATTTAGTGATCATTTTATTGCCGCGCCCGCTTAAATTTCGGAAAGCGCGATAGAGCTTGCAAGTTGTTTCTTTTCTCTTCAGTATGGGTGAACTTGTAAACAGTTTTGGCGTTGTATTATTAAAACTGAATAGTGTAGATAATGTCTAGGTTTACTCCAGTGTAAGTGAATGGGATTTACCCATGATAATTCTCCGGCCAATCTGTTCGTTAGAAAATGATTTTCACACTAGTCCGTTTATTAAGCCGGCTAATCTGGAACTACATAAAGTTTGCAAATATTGCTGTAGAGTCTGTGGTGTTAAACATGTTAAAACGGTTAATACCGGTTAATACGGGTATGTGGCTATTGACCGCTATTCCCTTTGATGTCCAGCAGATATGTTGGCAGTAATACACCCTTTGTCATCTGTTGTTTTGAATATTTCAAATATTTTCCACTAAAGCTTGCTACTCCAACATATTAGAATCACCTCATTGATTTCGCCAAATACAGTTCATGCTTTGCATGACGTTTCATTTGAGTTTCGGATTTCTCGCGTTCGCATTGTGCACTCCTTCAGGGTGCACATACAACTGGTATGTGGTACATGTACATGTACATGCATGTCTGGAACTTGGGAATAACGAAAGCGAGAAATTACTGGATACTGGACGCTAGAGGCTAGTGACAGTTATTGTCGCTGAAGACCCGCCGGGAAAACACGCCGAGGTAGGGGGCATTTGGGCAGGTTTTTTTACGGAAAACTCAACACATAACTTTTCATGAAATTTCCACCATACCCAGCTAACAATTTTCGGTTGTAGGAATGTTGTTACAACGTTTTATGAAAGTTGCAGTTACGTTGCCATGAAGCCGTTGGTACAACGTACTCCAGGAAAGTTTTCCTGTCGTAGATTTCACGTAGTGATTTTACGTTTTATGACGACATTCACAAGACGTTTTCACAATGACGTTGGTACAACGTACTTAAGGAAAGTTTTCCTGTCGTAGATTTCACGTAGTGATTTTACGTTTTATGACGACATTCACAAGACGTTGTCACAATGACGTTGGTACAACGTACTTCAGAAAAGTTTTCCTGTCGTAGATTTCACGTAGTGATTTTAAGTTTTATGACGACATTCACAAGACGTTTTCACTATCACGTTGGTACAACGTATTTCAGGAAAGTTTTCCTGTCGTTGATTTCACGTAGTGTTTTTACGTTTTATGACGATATTCACAAGACGTTTTCACAATGACGTTGGTACAACGTACTTCACAAGACGTTTTCCCAATGACGCTGGTAGAACGTACTTCAGGAAAGTTTTCCTGTCGTACATTTCACGTAGTGATTTTACGTTTTATGAAGACATTCACAAGACGTTTTCACAATGACGTTGGTACAACGTACTTCAGGAAAGTTTTCCTTTCGTAGATTTCACGTAGTAATTTTACGTTTTATGATGACATTCACAAGACGTTTTCATAATGACGTTGGTACAACGTACTTCGTAGATTTCACGTAGTGATTTTACGTTTTATGACGACATTCACAAGACGTTTTGACAATGACGTTGGTACAACGTACTTCAGGAAAGTTTTCCTGTCGTATATTTCACGTAGTGATCTTATGTTTTATGACGACATTCACAAGACGTTTTAGTAATGACGTTGTAACAACGTACTTCAGGAAAGTTTTCCTGTCGTAAGTTTCACGTGGTGATTTTACGTTTTATGACGACATTGACAAGGCGTTTTCACCATGACGTTGGTACAACGTATTTCAGGAAAGTTTTCCAGTCGTAGATTTCACGTAGTGATTTTACGTTTTATAACGAAATTCACAAGACGTTTTCACAATAACGTTGGTACAACGTACTTCATGAAAGTTTTCCTGTCGTAGATTTCACGTAATGATTTTACGTTTTATGACGACATTCATAAGACGTTTTTTTTAGTAATGACGTTGGCAGAAGAAACTCGTACTTCGGGAAAGTTTTCCTGTCGTAGATTTCACGTAGTGATTTTACCTTTTTTGACAACATTCACAAGACGTTGTCATAATGACGTTGTAACAACGTACTTCAGGAGGAAAGTTTTTTCTGTCGTAGATTTCACGTAGTGATTTTACGTTTGATGACGACATTCACAATACGTTTTCATAATGACGTTGGTACAACGTACTTCAGGAAAGTTTCCTGTCATATATTGCACGTAGTCATTTTAAGTTTTATGACGACATTCACAAGACGTTTTCATAATGACGTTGTACAACGTACTTCAGGAAAGTTTTTCTGTCGTATATTCACGTAGTGATTTTACGTTTTATGACGACATTCACATGACGTTGTTCTTAATGACGTTGGTACAACTATTCAGGAAAGTTTTTCCTGTTAGTAGATTTCACGTAGTTGATTTTAAGTTTTATGACGATTCACAAGTTCGTTTTCTAATGACTTGGGACGACTTCAGGAAAGTTTTTCTGTCGATATTACACGTAGTGATTTTACTTTTTATGCGACATTCACGACGTTGTATAATGACTTGGTACAACGTACTTCAGGAAAGTTTTCCTGTCGTAGATTTCACGTAGTGATTTTACGTTTTATGACGAAATTCACAAGACATTGTCACAATGACGTTGGTACAACGTACTTCATGAAAGTTTTCCTGTGGTAGATTTCACGTTGTGAATTTACGTTTTATGACGACATTCACAAGACGTTTTCATAATTACGTTGGTACAACGTACTCCAGGAAAGTGTTCAAGTTTTCCTGTGGTAGATTTCACGTTGTGAATTTACGTTTTATGACGACATTCACAAGACGTTTTCATAATTACGCTGGTACAACGTACTCCAGGAAAGTGTTCCTGTCGTAGATTTCACGTTGTGATTTTACGTTTTATGACGACATTCACAAGACGTTTTCATCATGACGTTGTAACAACGTATTGCAGGAAAGTTTTCCTGTCGTATATTTCACGTAGTAACTATACGTTTTATGACGACATTCACATTACGTTTTCATAATGATGTTGGTACAACGTACTTTAGGAAAGTCTTCCTGTCGTAGAGTTCACATAGTTATTTTACGTTTTAAGACAACATACCCAAAACTTTTGCATATCGACGTTGGAACAACGTAATTAGGAAAGAGTTCCTGTCGTTGATTTCACGTAGTGATTGTACGTTTTAATACAACATTCACAAGACGTTGGCATACTGATGTTGGTACAACATAAATTGGTAAAGTTTTCCTCACGTATATTTCACTTAGGGATTTTACGTTTTATGACAACATTCAGAAAACGTTGGCATAATGACATTGATACAACGTAGGGAATTTACGTTGTGCAACAACATTCCTGAAGCGTTGGCATAATAACGTTGGTACAACATATTTTAAGAAAGTTTTCCTGTCGTAGATTTCACGTAGCGATTTTACGTTGTATCATTGTCATAATTTTAACGTTGGTGCAGCGTTATCCAGAAACGTGTTCTTGGCTAGATTTGACGTAGTGATGTTACATTGTATGAAAACATTCATTGACATAAAATTTCACGTAGTGATTTTTATGTCACATACGTTCAAACTTTCCTTGAAGTACAGATCACAACGTAAAATCACACACTGCATGTCAAGAACATGTTCCTAAACAACGTCATTACGACCACGTTTTCATACAATGTAAAATAGTGCTACATGAACTCTAAAACGAGAGAACGTTGCTGGAATGTAAAAACATTAACTTAGCCACATTTGGTGATTTGTTTTATTTAAATCGGCATGACACAACTATGGAAGCGTCCTGGTGCCAATGAAGTATTTTTATCTCCTAATTGGATAGCAACTCCTAATTAGGACCTATTATCTCATAATTAGGACTTAGTATCTCCTAATTATGAGTTAGTATCTCCTAATTATGACTTACGATCTCCTAATTAGGAATTACTATGTGTCAATGCTAAAAAATCTCCTTAGTGTCTCCTAATTAGAGATAATAACTCCCAAGTATGACTTAGTATCTCCTAATCAGGAGTTACCATCTACTAATTAGAAGTTAGTATCTAAATTAGGAGATACATGTAGTATCTCCTAATTAGGAGTTACATATATGTTAGCATTGGCATCAGAATGCTTCTATACACAACAGCAGCATTTGGAGTAAAACGGTATTGCTTTCATCAGCAATAGAATAGAACATTACTATGTCGGTTGAACAGAAATACAGTTACAACAAAATATTGATTGTGACAATCTTGTCAACAGCTATTGTCAGTTTAGGTCGGGTTAACGGGGTCGAATCCCATGAAGTGATGGAACATTAGACAGAGCTGGCAGAAGTTGTCTACGTAGTGCCGTAGTCTTGTCCTTCTTTGGTTCTTGGTCAGTCTCGCACATTTCATCGTCTCCTGTAAAATACAGACATGTACAGCCAAATGAAACACCATCTATGTTCTGGTCTACCAATACCAGCCAATATGTTACGGCTAATACATAGCATAAAATAAGAGTGCCGTAGGTCATAATATACGCTCGTCGAGGCATAGCCAGTAAACGAGGGGAGATAACACGCTGGAAAAAATAAGAAACTCAATAGGGTTCTTTTTATTGCCATAATAAACAAGTATACATTGTGATCACGAGGACAAAGTTACAGACGCGAAAATTAAAAATAGCCATTATAAGCGCGGAAATAGCTCATTATTTTGTTTTGGAAAATCGATCAATTCCCTCTTGCATATCTATACCGAAGCATAACTTGCGTTATTGCATGGAAAATGAGATAGAAGGCGAACGTAAAAAATAGCCACCAAGGGGACATAAATAATTCGATAGTTTTGAAGTGTGATTCTTCGTATTGCCGTGATAAACATGTATGCTGAATTTGGTGGTTCAGATGTGTCAAGTGGAACTTGAGTTATTGCGTGAATTGAGTGCTGAAGATGACAGCTGCTCCAATCAGACAAAGGGTTAAATTGTATTTGCAAAACAAAAGAAATAAATGCAAATGATAAAAACGTGAAAGTCCTCAGTGACCTTGACCTTGGGGAATCAAATATGAACACCCAGGGTAGTGAACCATCAATGCCAGAAAGGCATGGATGAAGTTTGGTGGTCCTGAGCCCAGAGAAAGCGGGAATTTTAAAGAATGTATAAACATATTGGCGAATAGCTGAATACGTCTACCCCACGCATGTGTGGGCGACGCAAAAATCACGTTTAACAACTATGCAACCATTATATTGTGATAGTGGAGGAACTGTAATAGTACTATGGTGGCTCGTTAGGGACATTTCGTCTCTTCGTGGCGACAGAACGAAGATTAGCGAAGAGAAGAAATGAGGTTTATAATTAAACTTCGTCTTCACTGCACGCTAATTATCGTCTCTTCGCCCCGAAGGGACGAACATTATCGCCTTATAAGGTCGATTAAATTTGCGCCGCGTTAATTTGCGCCTCTCAAATTAACACCCCTTATAATCTTCGTTTCGTCGCCACGCTGTTTAACGCCTGCAGGACGCGAATTATCGTTCCTTCGCCACGAAGGAACTAGTCAAGAGACGAAATTTAGTGTCCTTAATCTTCGTTTCCTCGTTTCTTCGCCACGAGCAAACGATAATTTTCGTACCCAAACGATAATTATCGTCTCTTCGTCCCTTCACCCCCGAAAGGAGAAGAGACGAATATTATCGCGTTCCGGTCGCACATGCGCAGATTCGTACTAACAAGCAGACTGCCATTTTATAATTAATTAATAATATATCCGTGTTGTTTCTCTGTTTTTTTATGTATGCCGTTTTAAATATGCACTGTGTATATAAGATTATACGAATTGAAATTTGGCTATCAAAGTGCATGTGGATTAAATTAATTCTAGTTTCTACTTTCGGTTTACCATGTTTACAGGAATTAAGTCTGAAAATCAAAAGTAGCAATTAATATAATTAATATAATTAATTTAATGCACAAGTAATTTGATATCTAATCTGATTCTATTATTATTACTTATACAGTACATATATAAAACGGTAGACATAAAAAAGAGAGACAAAACATTGATATATTATTAATTATTCATACAATGGCAGTCTTAATTGTTAGTACGCATCTGCGCAGGTGTGACCGGAACGCGCTAATCTTCGTCTCTTCTAGCCTTCCGGAGAGAACGGACGAAGGCACGATAAGTATCGTTTCTTTGTGCGAAAAGAGGAGGATTAAGAGGCGATAATCCCAATGGGTCCGGTTTAGAGAGGTTCCACTGTATTGCCATTTTGCTATCACGGTTGCCAAAGCCACTATTGATAAGTGCATAACACATACCTTCACTGGCCGAATCTTCCATTATGAGTCAATAGCATGTGTCCTATATGAATTTCCACCAGACTCCAAATTTGATGCGTCTCCCGCCATCCTTGCCTTCTGCGTTGCATTAATCCAGTTATCTAAAATGAAATTTAGTTGTAAGTGATAGTTTTACAAAGTCATGAACCTACCACATAAGAGTTTAATGTAAAACAAAATTATATAATTACTTCTATTTTTTTTTCCGAATGTATTAGAATGTCACTGATATATTTAATGTAATAAATAGTATTTCAGTGGAGCCTCTCTAAACTGGACACCCAGGAATAATTGACTTCAATATAATGTATGTACACTTTATCTACATATATAATGATACTGTTTCAAGATTGATAATTAACTAATAAACTTATTTGTACATAAATGATATGGTCGGTTGCCATTAGTTACAAGCCTAGCTCTGATATATGACTATGACTAGACTCGGCTTATTAAATGTTGCCCAGTCTAGAACCTGATCAAATCGAATAGCAGTATTATGTCAATCGAATCACAAACTATGTGCCACTACCGCCTGTGTATAATGTGTCATTGAGTGATTACAGGGATATATAGCATCGGTACATTCCAACAACTTTTTACTAAATTACATTAAAGTGCGTTTTTGGCGGACGATTGAATAACTACTTGAAATATATATTTTCTTTTGTTCATAGTAACATATTAAAACAACATATTGGACGTAAAAAGACGATGCCTTGTTTTGCATAACTAACATGGAACATGTTGTAGAAAAGTACATACCTTTGCACAATATGTCGGTCTTCTCAAATAGTCAGGCATTCACTCTTATAAATCCAATAGCAATGAATGCTGAAATACCGCCCCGAACATTAATTGTGCCACAGGTTTCAAGGGCAATTTTGATTGGCCATCGACAGAGCGTGGTATAATAAATTATTATGTGACAGCTCAAGGGAAAAGGGACGAGTTGAGTGATGGGAGTTTATTGTTGGCAACGTAAAAATTCTAGCATGTACAGTGGAACCCTACTAAACCGGACACTCGGGAAAATATAGATGTTTACCTTAGATGTGTCGCTGTTATGTATCTCTGATTACAATGAATGTTCATGATTGCAAACACTATCAATGAAGTATCATGAAGTGCTCACATGTCTGATTTACAGTGGAACATCTCCAAACCGGACACCTTGGGGGCAAACAAGGGTGTCCAGTTTGGAGAGGTCCGCTGTAGTTTACAAAGTAATGATTTGGCAAGATTATTTACGCCAGGACGTAAAGTCATTAAAACCTGTTTTGTTTTTTTAACATACGAACAGTCTTCAATTTGATTTATTATTCGCTCGCCTTGCATCCACTTTCTGTGATAAACTGAAAATAAAACAACCAACAATTAGCACAAAACTCTCAAGAGATGGGAATCAGACACGGCAGCCAAATAATTCCGAGGATGAGGATACTAAATGACCATATATCGGCCCATAATGCCGTTACTGCTCTCTTTCCCGATAATTAGGCACACATTGAAGTCAGATACTTGGGAATTAGACAGTATTTTCTTTTAGCATTTGTTTACTTCCAAATGTGTTGCCCTGAAGACACATGACAGTATCTCTAGGCTGGGTGTGTTAATCTGGTAGTACCAGCCATATTGCAAGAGAAATGACTGGGTATCAATTTCTGTTCCGGACCGCACTGTACGTTTTATGTAGGTTGTGTAACAACTATAGCTACTATGTAGGCGGAGCCTAATTTCGAGTTGTAGCTGTGAATTCGGATCCATGGACGATGCAGGTGGCTGACATTGGTCATGTGAGAGCCGTTATATAATCACTGCTGACTAATAGCAAATAAATAATTAGTTGTTGGCAGATCTGGCTGACTGTGGCGGTTCATAGAGTAAACACATTACATTTCCACTGTATAAACCCCCGGGCGCGAAGGGTTGTCGGTAACTTCCGAGCGCACGAAACAATTGTTGTGCCAATATGTTTAGACATAGATACTGTATTCATCTGTGCATGATATACTTTTCACAATTCGCATAAAAAAGATGACCGCCAGTGAAAAAGACATCAGCTACCGTATATTACATTATGGAACCAATAGTAGGCGCATCTCAATATATTTAACTCGTTCATCCCTAACTAACTACTGGGACAATGTATGGTCCCTGGTAACTGGAATGGAATTTGATATGTTAATTTTGCAACCAATTTAAACGTCACAAAACCGTCACAAAATGATTTTCAGACTTGTCCATTATGAAAAAGGGGTGTTTTTGTTTTAAAAAATGGGAATATTACTTGCAAAAAGTGCGGATCCCGAGGAGACATCTCGTCACGAGCTGGCTCATATTGATCTACACTATTTGCCAATACCACTATACAGGCCTGTAGTGTTGAAAGGGTTAATTAATAGCTGAACGGAACAGAACAGAACATACGTTTATTTAAATTCAGGTTACAAGGTAACAACATGACTGAATTTGGTAATCTATGTAGGTGGGTAAACATGGTTGGCAATGTAACGTATTTGTGTCAGATATAACTTTGATATAACTTTGCAGGGGGAGGGGGGGGGGGTGTGAAGAGAGGCATGGTGACAGTAAACAAACATGTATAAATATGTGAGAATTAATGTTTGGGTGTATTCTAAGCGCCGTGGAAAGCGGATTCTATGAATGAACGATGACGGCTCTGGCTAGTCTGTACATCATCACACATTCGTGTTCATTGTGTCTCATACAGCATATTAAAGGTTGGGTAATACAACAGTTAAGTCATGATCATTCGGTGAAATAACTGTTTAATGATAACTTTCCTAGAATTGGTTGCAGCAACGTAACGTATTTAGCCAGTTATTAGCCAACTATTTTGACAACGTTTATATCAAATGCTATATGACAACGTGAATATTATGTTATGAGAACTGTATTGAATTCAAGGACCCACCTCGCTACTTGTGAATAAGAAAGCAGAGTCGCCAATAACTTCCTTTAACGCACGGTGGATTTGTTTCGTATTCTTGTGGCAATTATCTGATACGTTTCAAATTTAAAGGTACATCCCAACCAAGTAGGCATAACATGTTCTTTATAGGAATTAAATAAGTGTCACTACATTCCACCAGTTCTAAAAATTACATATGTCCGCTATACAGATATAATCATTTAGTCATATTATTTGTACTGATAGTCACTCGCGGTGGTATCAGGCTATTTTCATATATAAATGAGGCATGATATTTTTTAATTATTTATACTAATTAAATGCGTCACCTTATTTTCGACAGATTAAAGTATGATCAATGCACAAATAAATACAGAGAATAATTAGTAATGTCCGTTAACATTTTAAGGAAACACGGTTATCACCCCTGATAGCAGTGTGGAAATTTACCTCCGATATAAAATGTGTAATAATGCCAATCAAAACGTGGGGTAATGGTCAATTAATGTTTATTTTACCAGAAAATGTCATATCTACAGAATATACAAAACTACCTATCTCCCTATATCATATCCTGACATGTGGCTTACTGAGTGGGCATGTACATTTAATGTGGGTACGCTGTTCCTGTGAGCTGAACGCGGCCATCTTGACTTGGGTGACGTCACGTTACAAGGTATCATCATGACGTCATGAACGTTGTCATTAGCTTGACGTCAGGTCTTACTCACAGGTGGAAGACTCGGACATAGGACCCAATAAATGTTACCCCATCCACCCATTTCCTTACAATATACAGTATAGCCTTTCAAGGTTGGCAAGAGCTTGGGACAATGCCATAGACAGGCTTAGTTTCGGGCTCGCTAAAACCCCACACGTTTCAAATTTTCTGCTGACTTATGCCTCTGGAAAATAATAAATGCGTTAGGTCCCCAAATATATTCACTTTAAACATCTGTGTTTAGCATAGTGTTAGTTACAAGCGTTTTAGCTACCAGAGTTGCAGAAAAATATCTCTTTCCGAAAGAATCCCACACACACGTCGCCACCTGATTGGCTGCAGCATTGTAACGATCAAGTTTAGGATTTCCCGTGTCCTCATTATTGATAATTCTGCGAATATAACAAAGTAAACCCGAAAGTAATACCATATATGGAGAAATGATGCCCGTAACGTCGCAATGACGTGTTCCGTCGGCCAATCAAATGCAGACACACCCCCTGAATCTCGAGACCGTCGCCTTCACAACGACCCGCCTCCAGAAATTAATTAGCACACCTCTTCAATGTGTACGAACCCGATTTTTTGATATGACGTAATATGTGACGTATTTTTTACGTAGTAACAAACGGACGGATTTTGATGATATGTAGCTCATAAAATACGATGACATATGTATTATATGGGTGCTCTGAAAGTTATGTACAATAACTTGTAACTTTCACAAAGAATCGAGTACCGTTTATTTCTTACATTCACGTGCTCTAGTTTTTATTTACATTTACGGTAACAGATTCTTCGTCAAAACGACAGAATTATAAGATTAAAGCAGCTAATACAATAAAGGGCAATGTGTACCACATTTGCTGCGGTATATTTCATAAAAATATCTCATTCCATTAGAAAGATATTAAAGGAAATCTACTGTAAACAATGTCTTTGTCACTATGATATGTTTTGATTTATAGTTTGCCATTTTCGTATTGCTTCATGGGCCATATGGCTTAAAGTGTTGTATTTTGAATAAACATCTCCCATCTAAAAAAACATGACGTCACGCCGTTCGGAAACACGTACTTGATTCCACACCTTGCTCTCGGCCATATTTTACGCTTGATTCGCTTTGTTTTTATAAAGTATCGCGTGTGACATGCAAGAAAATGTTTCTTTAACCAGGTGAGCTGATTATCTTGAAACAATGCCCTCGTGATTGGGTCCTACCGCTAAACAAATTCAGGACCAAATCACTCGTGCATCATGTCACGATAATTAGCTCGTCTGGTTAAATAAACGACAGTTTCTACATTTAAAACTACAATTACGAGCTTCCAATTTGTAATGTTTCATTACTGCATTAGCACAAGTAAACGTTTACTGAGAATAAATCACACAGTCTGATCGAGTTATTTAATTATATACTTACATTATAGTCAATGTTTTTGTCACACTGTCCCTTTAAACAATAGTTAACAGAACCGTCGCCAGCGGTATCACACCAGTTTAGTGTCATCCGAATTATGGTAGGTGGGGGGGGGGGGGGGCTGATAGGGTGGGTGTGTCTTATTTTTATTAGCCGATCTATTTATAGATCGGCTAATATATTGGTCATCCATCGAATTCTAAAAATGTTTGTAGCAACCCTTTTCTCCGCTATTCGGTAATCTACGAACGCGAATTTTGCTGTATCACTTCCAAATTGCATCAACCGATAAAGTTTGCATTTTTGGCAATTATCTCCGTTTAAAACTTTAAATATAGCCAAATAACACAATTTTGAATACGTAATGAGCTGCACGCCGGAAGAGATTTAACCCAGATGTTGTTGTTGTTGAAGTCCATAGTTGGCTCTAATGGCCATATACGCCAACATACGCCGATTATTGGGCTAATTTAAAGCTTTTATTTGTTAAACAGAATAAGTTTCAGCACGTATAATCGCGTAAAATTGTTTGTTTATTCGGCTAATTTATAATCGACCTCTGCTCAAAATCTCCTCCGACTAGCAACCCAGTTAATATTCACAAAATATTCCACCAATCAAAACGAAGAATTGCCCTTCATAGCGAACTTTGATTTGTTTACGTATCATGCAGGGATGGCAGGGATGCATCCAGCACGCGCGATTGCGGCAATCCCCCTTAATTATTGTCAATGCCGCAAATTATTGATTGTCTTGCGTCCGACATCGCGCAAAAAATCACGGATGGGCCCCTTTTTAAATGACCAGTGCGCACATTAAAAAACTTAATTGACTATTTAAACGCGCTGCGTATTTAAATCATTGGAAGGCGTGCAGTTCAATCGAGTTTGTGCGGTGACAACGTTATCAAAGCCAATCTGGGCATGTGCCTGAATAAGCAGGAGCTTGCGTCTATTTTTAGATGGCACTGTAACCGCTAGCTCCGGTAGCTCCGCCCACTCGCGTGCTGCCACACATACGGACACACACAGTGACTACAACTTTGTGGTATTGCGGAGTGTAATCTGTAGATAAATAGAGCATACAGTACAGGTGTTACGCTGGAATATTTCGCAACATAATGGTGACAAGAAAACATTGCTGCTATGGCGATTCACGAACCCTGAAACCAGGTGAAGACAAATACTTTATTGGATGGATTTGGGAACGGGTTTCCAAAACCTGCACAAAATCGAGAAAAATGTCAACGCTGGGTACAGAACTGTGGTCGAAAATAGTTTACCATTGACAATGTTACCAGAGACACCTACATATGTTCGATGCTCTTTACCCTGATTTGATCGGCTAATAACATCATGCTCTGCATGACTTTTAATTTATTTTTTATTAAAAGTTGTTGTAAATAGTGTTAACAAACAATAGTTAATGATGTTTCTTCAACTATTATCAAATAAAAAATAATCTGGCATTACTGTTTAGGGGCGGGTGGGGATTATAGTCAGTAAATTCATTGTATATTGCCTGATGATCTCTGAACATGTAGAGCCGCCGGACACACACCACACCTGCATGACACACCGATGCTGTGTATTGAGGTAGAAATTTCCTGCGCTGCCGATTATACCCAGCCGCTGATTTTTCGGCTCATTCTCTCCCAGGCACACAGAGTAGGATAGTAGTGTTGGTTTATTGTCATCGGTGCGATGATGTGAGTGTTTGGTCAGTAATATGTGTTGTTTTTCATACACGGTGAAACGTTTGAATAGTAAATTGATTCACCACTGCGGGTGTATTAATAAATATTTATTTAATATGTCTTTATCATTTGAAAATAGAATGGATTGATGGTGAGCATTCACTGTTAGATTATATTTTAAGTTAGCTCGGAAGATGTTCGGGTGTGCGAAGCCATGTATACTTGCATGTGTTTTCAAATGGATTCATGTACTAGTAAGTACATCAACAAATGCGGATTCCTGAGCTCGCGTGAACTGTGTGACATGTCACACACATATTTCGGGTTTTGAGTGTCATATCTGTCAAAATACAAACAAAGTCGAACTTTATTTGTATACTTGTTTCTAATAATTATTAAAATGTATGTTCAGTGTGCGAAGCCATGTACACAAACTGTATTTTTTTCTGTAAATATTTTGTTCTGATTTGGGGATTTTCCTTCTATCCATACACAAGAAATATGGATTTGACCCTGTTAACCGACTTAGAATGACTTTAGCTGATGATAAGCCATTAAGCTTCATTATATAAATAAATAATACTTATTAGTAATGTTGTGGAGCTAACCGAGTTTCAGTACTTTCAGTACTCTGATTAGAACTGGTTGAATAGTGACACAATTATACACACATATTTAATTCCTATAAAGAACATGTTGTGCCTACTGAGTGGGAACGTCCAATATATTACAGATACATGTATCGAAACATGAACGATGTATATATGAGCCGCGCCATGCGAAAACCGGGCTTAATGACAATTTTTTCAGTTTTTACTTGTTTACGTATTCTGCATTATACATCTTTTAAAGGCCATATGCCTAAAAGATTATCAACTTAGCCCAATTATTTTTCATTTTATAAGTATTTTTACGACGCATGGTAAAAACGTATACAACGTTTTAGATCAATGACGTCGAAAATACGACGTTTTTATCAACGGCTTATTTTATAAATGCGAGTGGTGTTTATAAAATACACGGACAAGTCCCATCGTTGTGTCATATATTATCGCATTTCAACCAAATTTGGATATCTCGTAGCATGGCCAATTGTTTACCATTAACTCAAGACAAAGTATGAAAATAATGTTCATGGCCAGTGTTGCAGTAGCTATGGTAACGTCATGTTTTGGATTGCGACCGAACTATCGTAATTTTATATGCATAGAAAGAACGCAGATTGAGAAGGGCTTGCTTTTCCGAGTTGTTTGTTGTTGGCTCAAATAAATTTTAGGAAATGATAGCGACATTATTTAATGTTTCATACGCGACGACATATTTTGAAAAATGTGACGTCATGACAGGAAATGACATAGTTTAACGAGTGTCTGCTCTGTCTGATGAGAACATGCCAGAAGAACTAAAATGTGCTATTAAATACTGCATCGTAACGCATACATCAAGACGAGATGATGATGATGATGATAAATGTATTCGGTGAAAGTGCACCACCGGGATGGCAATTTGCGAGCGATATTTTCAGAGAGACGGTGGACGGGAACGCGCGAAAGGTTAGGCCAGAAATGGAAGTTCAAAAGTGACGTTTTCATATGTTGTGACATAAAGTAAAAGTCTGGATTGATGGATCATTGTGCGGTTTCAAAACTTACAGCCTCCGTAACGGAACTGTTTTGAAGATCATTCGTACATTTGCGACCAGTGCAGCCCCATATCAGCTTGCGGGTCGCTGGTTGTGCAGTGTTCACTGGTTTTTTAAGGACATGTGGGTCCCCTGATAATCCAATGATTCATGCATACAACATACATGTGAACATTTTTATATTCTTACTATCTCCCACATAGTGCATGGAGATGCCATGTCGGCCATCTTAGTGTGCACAAGCCATCGGCCAGTTTTACCTCTTACTGCGTTTGACACATACCACTAATAATATGACAAACACATGAATAAAAATTGGTGCGACATGATGGGGATACATCAGACAACAGCGTGCTATGTCTTGTTTTCATCAAATGTATATACAAAGTCTGATATATGGAATGGTGTGTCGACCCTTTGTTGAAATGTGTAACAGTAAGAACAATACACAGTGCTGTAGATATATGCATGTATTACCATACATGCTGTATCGATTCCAGTGACTTGTAAGCAGTTATCCGAGTGCATTTGTTACTACTTGCCTGCTATGCGAGTAAATACGGATTTTACCTGTGTCAGATGTACTTCAGTAGTAGTAAGGGAGTCAAAATGATACCACCTACCGTGATATCATTTATAACCCTCTATAATACCACCACCACCCCCGAAAAATCAAAAATTGGTTAACGAGGAAAATTGTCTCCCGACAGCAAATTTATGAATTTTTGGATTTGGAGAAAATAATTTTGAAAAGAGGGAGTCAAAATGATACCACCTCCAACCAAAGTTCGTGGTGGTATTGTAGTCCCAATTATATTGGTAATTGACTTTTGAAAAAAGTCGAAATCATTCACGCAAGTACAATAGTTTATATTCCAACACCTCATTTTTCTCCTCCGATATAGCTAATTTATTTCGCAGATCAGCAACTAATTCTACCAGCTCTAGTCTACCACGTTCACCTTTAGCCACCTGACAGCGTAGTTGCTTATGTCTACAAAGAGTTTGGGCACTAACGAATTTACAAGGGCATCTGGGGCATTTAAATTGTGGGGGGACACAAGGAAACTTTCTACGTCTCGCTAGATGCCTTCGTAGATAGTCTTTACACGTAAACGTCTTACAACAACACACACTCAATTATATATGTATATAACCTATGAAATTTATCTGTTCAATGGGACGTGAAAAAAACATTATGTAAATTTGTGACGTCCAATTGAACAGATACATTTTATAGGTTATACAAAAGTATATATACAAAAGTATATACAGAAAATATGATAACGCCAGAAACTAGAGCAGAAATAGAAAGTTTGAGAAGAGAAGCCGAATCTCTAGGGATTACTTATAGTAAACGGTTGAGAGTTAGGGGTTGACAAAGCTGATAAACGCCACAAAGAATAAGGTGTTTATGAAGCTGGTTTACCCGCGCCTAGAGGGGCATTTAATGATATATCCAAAGCGAGGAAGTTGGTAACAGAATTAAAAATAAAGAAATATTGCGGAGTTAAGGGCTAGTGTAATAAAACCTTCAAGCAACAATAATTTGTCTCAAATTAGAACACACAGGTGACCAAATACCAAATAATAAGAAAAGATCTGTAGTTCGCGCGATAGTGGAAAAAGGTGAAGAAATATTGGGGGCTCACGATGAAACATTGGAAAAGGAGGGGTAGAAAATGGAAGACGGGTAGTTACATTATCCTTTCGTAAAAACATTGACATTAACGGGTTTGAACGCATGTCCGATAAACTCGCTCCTTATATAACAACCAATTTTCATTTGAGATATTCATATTCTTACAAGCTAGAACATATGGAGGAAACTAAAAATGGAAAACCTGTAACTATAATAATGCACAAAAATATCGGTAGTGAACCACTATCATCAATGAAAACCGTTAAAAAATGGCTGTCAGATAAGGAGCAAACACGAATAATGTCCGATAAAATAGACAGACCGAATACAAAGTGGATGTTTGTAAGATGGGTAGAGGTTTTCGTAAAGCTAATACAGGGTAGTAGGGGAATAGATTTGGGACTACAATCCAAAGAAGCAGCAGGAGGAGAACTTCCAGAATGGCTGAAGAATAAAAAAGGTATGTATTCTTTAGATAAGTATAATGACGACCTTTGTCTGTTCATGTGTCTAGCTATGCATATGACAGATAAAAGACCCGACAGATGTACAGAAAAGGCGAAAGAACTTAGTAAGCAATATTTTGGTAGTAATGTGGTTTCATTAATTCCTTTTTCAGATCTGAAAAAGGTTGAAGAGTTTTTTAAAATCGGTATAGAAGTATATCAACCCACCGAATGTAACGTATGGTGGTTGAAAAAGGTACCAGCACACTATAAGGCAATAGGTAATAAACCAATGACAATAGGACTGTTTAATAATCACGCATTTCTGATAAAAAACCTTAAAAACCTATCTAACATTTACGCCTGCGATAATTGCAAGCAGAAATTCACGAAATCGAGTAATATGAAGAGACACGGACCAACATGTATGAAAGGTGAGACAAAAGTAATATGTGATGGTAATTATTTAGAGCGCCCGCGTTCGTCGTTCGAGAAAGCGTTCTACCCAAAATGTTCTAACAGTTATGGGGCGATCGATTGGATGTACTCTGTGGAAAAGCGCGAGGGAATTCACATTCATCACGAACAGTGTGGACACGGGGGTGAAAGATGGGTTTTAGGAGCTCCAGTAGATGGATACTGTACGGAAACCAATACCGTATATCAATATCACGGCTGTTACTGGCACGGGTGTGAGATTCATGCAAAGCATAGAAAAGAAGAACGCGCATCCACTATGAGAAGAGATACATTTATTAGAAGAAGCAAAGAATTCAACCTAGTAGTTATGTGGGAATGCGGATTTCGAAGAACGGGTAAAGACATAAAGATCGGTTGCGACACTACTCTTTATCCATATCAGATAGTATACGATTTTGAGGCATATCTCAACCCAGAATTTGAAACTCTCGGTAATAATCTAGAGTACGAAGCCGAGCACGTTCCGGTAAGCGTTAGTATAGGAGATAATTTCTCAGGAACAGTAACTCATATTTGTGATAAATAAAGATCCCGCAAAACTTATAGAAAAATTCGTAGAAGATTTGAAAGTCAGGGGAAAAGCTATAAGAGAAGAAGTGTGGTCAGATATGGGTTTTAATACAGAACATTTACGTAAAAACCAAATCGCCAAGATCGAACAGTGGATAGAGCAAGTACCGGTTATAGGTTTTAACAGCAGTAAGTACGATATAAACTTAATAAAGAAATACCTAGTAGGCGAACTGGCATCAACAACAAAGAAAGTAATGGTCGGAAAACGTGCAAAACGCAACAATATTTCTATTTACTCCAGAGTTTAGATTTCTTGATGTAATACTTTATCTAGGACCTGGTGTAAGTTACGATAGTTGGATAAAAGCCTACGAATGCAAAGGACAGAAATCTTTCTTTCCTTATTAGTGGTTCGATTCTCCAGACAACTGGATTACCCAGGACTACCGGATATAGAGAATTGGTATTCCAAACTATCTGGGAAAAATGTTAATAGATGAAACAGAATTAAGTAAATGTCGTAGAATTTTCGAAGAAAATAATATGAAAACTTTCAGAGATTGGTTGAAATATTATAACCATTTAGATGTAGCACCGTTCCTAGAAGCGGTGGAAAAAATGTGTGAATTTTATAAACACAGAGGTGTGGATATTTTCAAAGATGCGGTAACACTACCTGGAGTAGCTATACAATATTTATTGAGAGGAACCATTAAAGAACAAAAATCTTCAAAGACGATTAAACCGGAGGATGCTCTATATGCACCAAAAGAAGAAACATACGAAATGATGAAGGTCGCTCTAGTTGGCGGTCTATCAATAGTATTTACACGATATGCAGAAGCGGGTGTTTCAAATATTAGAGTGGGTTCCAAACCTTGCAAGGCTGTTTTGGGGTACGATGCAAACGCGTTATATTTATCTACGTTAAATAAAGAGATGTCGTGTGGGAGAGAAACTATACACCATATAGATACCCCACATAACCCTAAATTTATTAAAACGTTTTGTAAAAGAGTTTTATCTGGAGACTGGTTTGGGTTTGCGGAGGTGGATATAGAAGTTCCACACAACTTAAAAGATAAGTTTTCTGAAATGTCCCCAATATTTATAAACAGAGAAGTAGAGGTTGATGAAGTTCCCACACACATGTTAAAATATTTAAAAGATACTGGCCGAACAAGAGGAGATGGAAAAAAAAATTAAAAAAAATTGGTGGGATCTATGACGCCACTAAAGTATTGCTGTACGCGCCACTGTTGAAATGGTATTTAAAACACGGCCTAGAAATAACTGGAGTTCATCGTGTTATAGATTATATTAGCGGAAAAACCATTCGAATGGTTCGCAAAAGAAGTTACAGCCGCAAGACGAACAGGTGATGTAGAACCAAATAAGAAACCAGTAGCCGACATAATGAAATTATTAGGAAACTCGTGTTGTGGAAAAATGATAGAGGCAACGGAGAGACATTTAAATACGACATATACACAAAACGAAACCTGTGTTGACAAAGCATTAAGATCTGCATTCTTTGACGATTTGGAAGAGATAGGAGATGCGTACGAAAATATCTTCAAGAAAACCCAGGTGTGCGGCAAAGAGACCATTCCATTGTGGAATAGCGGTTTATCAACTAGCTAAATTGAGAATGTTGGAATTTTACTACGAATTTCTAGACAAATACGTAAAAAGAGAAGACTTTGAATTAATACAGATGGATACAGATAGTATGTATATAGGAGTTAGTGGAAAAACGATAGAGGAATTGATTAGACCTAACATACTAGACGGTTTTGAAAAAGAAAAAAAGAAATGGTTGGCTTGGGATAAATGGAGCGAAAGAGAGCCCGGACTTTTCAAAATGGAATTTAGCGGAGGTAGGGCGATAGCGTTATCTAGTAAGTGTTATTTTGTAGAAAAATTTAATTCTATTAATAAAAACTCTGCGAAAGGAATGTCCAAGAGAACTAACAATTTAAATTGGGATAGATATAAACGAGTACTAAGTGAAACTACAGCAGATGGAAAACACATTATAGATGTAGCACAAAATAGAGGATTTAAAATGAAAGACGGCGTTATGAAAACGTACTGTCAACAAAAATTAGGACTCTCGGCATACTACGATAAAAGACGCGTGTTACCAAACGGAATACATACAGAACCTCTCTAATGATTTATTTAATTAATAATTTTGGTTTGGTAATATATCGATCTAGATGATATACATTGAGAGACCACACGGGATCAGTCGCGCGGCGGCTGCCACCTTCGAGCTCTCCCGGTTGATATAGGTACCTGACGTCAATATCCGATGGAAGCCGTTGCTCCTCTAAACCAACGGGTCGCCCGCGCGAGATGGCAGAGGGCTTGCTCGTCACCCTTTTAAACTTGATAGCATCTACAAGCTTCTTACCTATCAATCTGGTCACCTCTCCGTTCAGTGCGGAGACCACGGCGGGCGCTCTGGCCACCCACTCGGTCGATCGCGAATGAGGGTCTACAAGTTCTTTAGCGTATTGATGTCCGAACAGTCTCTCAGCCAGGGTTCGATTGAAGCGCTCCACGATCCCCTGGTCCCGGTGGATGTTGACGCGGCCGCGTCTGACAGAAACGTCGTGCTTAGACAATAGATGAGAGACCGCGCCCATGAAACTCGCGGCGGGATCGACCTGGAGAAGATTCGGCCATTTGAGAGGACTCCTCTTATATATTCGGGAGAGAGCCTCGGCCACCTCCTTAGACTCTTTAGTGGCCAACGGCTCAGCCCCCTTATAACGACTCGCTACGTCAACGATTGTCAGTGCGTACTTGTACGTCTTGCGACCGACGCGATCGTGAGGGAGAAACAGGAGATCCGCTTGGTGAACTTCGTTCGGTACCGGCACGTCGAATTTCGGGCGCGGAATATTGTGAGGCGCGGGTAAATAGATCTGCCAGATGGCCTGCTTCTTGAGCCATTCCTTGACAGCGTTTTCTGAAACCTTGGTCGCCGCCGCGAGGTTCTTGATGGCCGCGAGTCCCTTCCAGTAGCCGCGGGGGCTGTAGTATGTGCTTGCTAGCTTGCGCGCTAGGCGAACCGATAGTTTGGTATCAAGTTTGCGCGTGTTTATCGTATGCGATGTATTCTAATATATCGGACAATCTCCAACATGCCCTCGCCAGATCGTCCGGTAACTGCGTCGATAATAATAAACCTTTGTTGGAAGTACAATCGCGATTGGAGGTTAAGTTCTGAAGGAACTTGGGAAAATCCAATCCCCAGGATTGGTGGAGGAATATACATCCGCTTTGCGAAAGTGTGGCCGCTTTTTCGTCCTCGCGCCACGTCTCGAGAGAATCTCGGGCCAGACGAATCATACCCCCTGCGCCAGCTATGCGGTGTTTAAGGGCAGTGTAGCCTACATCAATCATAGCAAAATAAAGTTCGTCAACTGACATCGTTCTATATATATATATATATTTATAATTTTTTTTATTTAAAATAATTAATTTAAAATCTCGATTGGATATAGTAGCCGACGATACCCACCACACCCATTCCCACGACGATGAACGCGATCTCTCGGTTTTTTTGGGGCTCTGACGGTACATAGAAATCTGAAAGTTGGGGCTCACGATCCAGCGGCGCGAGCCTTTTATGCGTATATGCCAGCGCGTACTCGCGTTTGGCTTCTTCAACGTTCTGAAAAGTTTGTGCGGCGTGATTTTCGCGGCGAAGCTCTTCGTTGACCCAGTCCAGATGGGCGGTTCGTTTTTTCGACCATACTTCCTTTGCGCTATTGAGTTGTTCTACAGCTAAATCGTGACGCTTACGCTCCTCATCCACGTTCGAGCTTCTCATTTTCGAGAATATAAAGTTGCTACCGCTGAACGCCAATGCGCTTACAAGCGCACCACCTACTATTACTGCGATTGAAGCCATTTATTTCCATATATTAACTGGTAGAATTCCAGCTTTAACTAGATAATCTCGGGTCCAAACTGCGGCCGCTACATCTAAGGTCGCGAGCCCTATGTCTCTCACAGTAAAGTCCAATTTGGGAGCGGATCCTCCTAGGGCCATCTTTGATAGTCGAGCATACCCGATACTGAAACCCGATATCACCACGGCGTGATAAAGCGCATTCACTAACATTTTACCATCTTGTTCAGCCATTATAATTATTGCATATAAAAGGGGTCGCGATCAATGTTTAAATGGGGTGCATCCAATCGCGATTGGTGTTTCGTAACTTTCTTCTGAACACTGGCTGGTTGTTTTTTCGATAAGGATTGGTGTAATAGGGGGTATTTCCACAAAGCTGTTGGAGATTGCTGTTCCGTCACTCTCGCGGGTGTGTCTTGTGTCATCATTTATGATATTAATATTAGGGCTTATAGTTCGTGGGCATATATGTCCAAATTGACAGTGTTTACCCGTGGTCAACGCGGTTGTCAGCGGAGCTAAGTACATTCCAAACTTGTGATAAATTGAGCAGCAGGCTGTTCTAAGAGTGTGACCTATAAAAGGGTCAGTCTCTAGATCGTCAATCAATCCCGCGGTGTTTGGTATAGGGAGAAGTATACTAACGGCGGTTGCGTACAAATGAATAGCCGCCGATCCAAGAGTTTTTGTCATCTCCGTACCTAACCTAGATTCGTATCGAGCATACAATTTATCCATCTCCGCATCTGACATCTTATCCACCTGAAAAACTGCGAGACGCCTACCGAGATAATGCTCCGATTGTCCCCCAGCAACCAGCGCAGCTAGCCGCTCTCGTCGCGCCGCATTTTCATTTTCATTCGGAGTCGTTGCACTCAACCCAATACCAACCGCCGTTGGAGTTGGAGTTGATCCCGATTGCTCTGTCGGAGTTGATGTTTCATTATCTTTCATTATCTGATCGAGAAGTTCGTCGCAGTTCATTATTGCTAATTTTCTTAAAATTTATTTAACTATTCTAACAAGTCTCATCACTTTAACATATTGCCAAGCGCACCACCCGATACTTATGATCACCATTATGCTCGCAACAAAGCTCGCAGCGGAGCACCAAATTGTTAACATTGTTCAGCATTGCTCAGTAATTGCTAATTTTCTTAAAATTAATTGTTAAGCATTTAGTCGGCAATTACTAACGAGCGTTAAGTAATTGCTAATTAATTATAAAATTAATTGATAACTTCGTAAGCAGTTGGTTGATCAGTCTTTAGCAGAAGCTTGGCGTGCTTAGTTTCCGAAAGCATCTGTCGAACCTCCAGGCGCTCCTCGCGCGTTGGGATAACGTTATTCTCTCGAAGACAGTCATCGAATGAGTCTCGGTCCTTGCAGTGAAAGAGGGCGACCCATTTCGTTTGCTCGCGCAGATCCTTGAGGACGGCGTTGTACTTTTGAGTGGATATCCATACGCTTTGCCTAGCATGGCGGCCAGAAAATGCGTGCTCGGAGAGCATGTCCTTCTTTTTGGTCATCGCCGCCTTGGCCGAGCAATCGTCAATCACGTATTGGGTGGGCTCACCCTGGAATCTTTGGTATAAACCACGCAGCCAATCGTGAAGTCTATCGCCGGGGTCAATAACGTATACCTCAGGGTCGGTCCATATCCATGGGCGCCGCTGATAAGTATCGTTGTGCCGCACAGTGGGACACAGGATTACAATGTGACGAAAGGCATCGCGGTAGGAGCCCTCGAGCAAGTCTAGGATGAAAACCGTTTTTCCACATCCTGTCTGCCCACATATTATGTCAGAGTGGGCATCTCCAATCGTGAATTGGTATTGATTGCTAATAAATTCTTTAGAATTATTAAAATCAGTAGATCGCTGATACGTATCGACCATCTTCGATGTTGAGTTGTGCGTCTGTAATTATATATAAGTACACGTTCAATGTGCCAGCTCCATCCGCCTCTTTGGTTATCTGGATCGTCACACCCTCACTAGCGTTCTCAACTTGGCGTCCGCTGCCGTGTATTTGTTCGTCGTCGCTGGCTCGCATGTCGAACCATAACGCGTATTTGGTATTCAGGAACTCCGCGAGGGAGACGGCCGAGAGATGCAGGCCTTTGGCAACTGCTGCAACCTCCGGAGAGCGCTTAGAGCCGGCAGCAAACTGCTTTCTTACTTCGTCCCACTGCTGGTGCGCGCGAAGACCCGCGCTGTAGAGTTGATTGGGTACTCCCTCGATCGTCACATTTACCTTCGTGATTTTGGGGTTATAGAATTTGTCGGTTTTTCTAGCACCGAACGCGAACCGAGCATCCTCGAACAACATCAGTATACCTTTCATCGAGCGGGCGGGTACGATGACGTTAATATTCCACAATGTGTCGCCTTTGTCTTTCGTCATCTTGCGATGGCGAAGAACTCGGTCGTAAAGTATGGCAACGCGCCCGGCGTACTGGGTTCTGATCAATCGCGCGAGTTCGGGCATCGTGACCATGTCGTACTCCAGCGAAACATTGTCGATCGTATACGTCGATAACATTTCGGTGGTTATGAGAACTCGGCCGTAGTCGTTGAACGTTAGTTCGTATTCGAGGCGGTCAGCCAAAGCACTCTGATAGTAGGGCATGTGGCTCTCCAGCAACTCAAAGTCGAGCGGGATGTAGAAGCGGTTGACGTAAGCGCCCGCGACCGCGTTGTCACTCGCGTTGTTATCTGCCTTGCTAGCAGCCCCGATTCTAAGTTTGGTCACGTTCTTTTTTTGGCTGGTGTCAATACCCTGATAGACAGCGTTTTCGCGCTCTTGCGCCGTCTTCCATAGGTCCTGATAACAATGGTAGACGTCGCTGTCATCGATCGACATCACCTCATTACCAGAAATCTTTATCATGGTCTTCTTGACTATGGCGCGACCCAGGTTCTGAACGACGGTTCGGTCCTCGTCCGTCGACGTCAGCGAAATAGTCTGCGGTATGGATTGAGTTTGCGACCGTATTGACTCGAAGACATAATTTAGTGAATCTATATTAAACCCGTATGGTTTTGTCTTTAATACATAATTAATTTTAAGAAAATTATATAGATGGCTGATTACGATAATGAAATGTATGAAATCGGCAGAAACGATTACCTCGATGGTGATGATGATGACAGACGAAACACCCTTGATACAGCCTCCAGTTTCAATCCAATCGCAATCGGGGGAATTAGGTGGCGCTACTACTAGTCAAAGTCGGGAATTACTCGAGGGAGCTGTAAACGACTACTACAACAGTTTGGCAGAAAAAGGTCTGGTCCCATCTGTCGGTCGCGACTACTCCAAGTTCGAATTTGATCTGAACGGTAGGTTGCGACTAAAATCATCAAATATCCCAATAGTCAACATGAATACCAAAAAAACCCTAGCACTGAGCACCATTGCAGGAAACCGGGGCGGTGGTGAAATCATAAAGAACGAACTAGGATTTACAGATTGGACGCGTGGTAAAACAATTATGCCGACCCGCGCTGTAGAGGCCCTACAGTCTACCGACGAAACGATGGCGAAGACGGCCTCCGCGATAAAAACGGTCGAGCTCAGCGAGGTCCCTCAAGTAGCCACCGACGCTATTAACACGATGGAGACCACGTTCAGCGAAAACGAAATACTCAACGATGACCCACTGTTACCTCTTCTCGAACTCCGGGGCCTCGAGAAGGTTATGCAAACGGTCCGGGGCGAACTGGTCCTTAACCTCTCCAAACTCTCGTCGCTGGGTGAACATATCGCGTTAGAAGAAAGAAAACTGGAGGAAGCTGGTGGCGATAGAGAATCTACCGGGCGGATCACCGAACGCCTGCAGTCGTTGCGGGATGAAAGAGCAGCTCGTTTGGAGGCTGCCTCGACCAACCGTGAGGCTCTTCGCACCCAAATAAGTCGGATCCGCGAAACAATCTCAAGGGTCCTGCACGAGGAGACGACACTCGGTGAGAGTCTTCGCACTCTGTTCAGAGAACAGGGCATCACGATAGCAAGCATCCTCGCGGCTATCGGCATGACTATATCGACGATAGTTCTAGCTTTCACTGGTGGTGCGGCGCCACCACCCGCGCCAGCACCCACACCACCACCCGCGCCATCCGGCGGAGCCAAGGAGTGGGTAAAAAAACAACTAAAAGCCCTCGCCAGTCTCCTGGTTAAATTAGCCGAAAAGGCGGCTGCCGCACTACCTGGACTGATCGGAAGTATCGTTTCTTACTTGCTATCTATATTATCAAAAACGGCCGGATGGCTAGCCAAAAATACTGGGCTTTTAATCGTGGCAATCGCCGGTCTCCTACTATTCTTCGCCAGAGAGTTCCTAAAACCAAAGCGTAAATAATCCGATCGCCACGAGGGCGACGACGAGCCCTAATTTTCTCCTCCTCATGTGTTGTGCTTCCAATCTCGATTGGTGTTTCAACATTGTTGATGATTGGATTTGGGGAACTCGATGGTGCTTCCAATTTACGAATTGGGAGTACTGGGTTCGATTGTGTTGAGGGAGGTGTATCCATTTTGTGTTTTGGGCGTTTTATGAAATCGGTTCCACTTACAACCTCAATCATGTTGGGGGTGCGCTTGATGATATCCGTGTTCACGTTACCGTTGTGGCCGATTTTTTGATTTGCGGTGGCGATTACGATCTGATTATTGTAACCGTCAACCGGGTCGTCTCGTAGTATCATATTGCTCGGCGCCATATAAAGACCTATTCCAAATACATAGTCTACTGGAGTGCTAGCATTCTGCAAAACGTCTTGATAATTCTGGATCGCCTTCTCCAGGTCCACCCTAGTTGAGATGGCGTCCTCTACAAGTGCCCAGAATTGTTTTTGTGCATCAAACGCCGTTCCCGTGCCCAGTATAGAACTGCGAGTTTGCTTCTGTGCGCCGAGTATGGCCCAGACGTACGTGCGAATGGAGTCGTTGACGCGAGTAACCCCGGCCTGCGTGAACCCTAGACCCTTATCTAACATAAATGTACCCCACGCGTTCTGAACCTCAGCAGCCTGCTGTATGTAATCGACGTGAGCCCGTTTCGGAGATAACATTTTACAAGAAAACACGCCGCAGTGCCGACCTGCAGACACTTCCGGCCCGAAAGTCATAGTCGCGTGGTCAAAATTCCCGGCGTTCCGACTGACGATGTGGTCACCGGAGTGATCGTGTCTAAAATCAGTCTGCGTCCAATTCCCGGACTGGCCCCGAATGAGAACGTCCCCGAGGCCGGTGCTGGTAGGAAATGCTTTCTGTCTCCAGTCCGCGTCTTTTGAAACGTTAAAATTCGTTACACAGTCTTTTCAAACGCCATACGGTCGTATGCGTTGGAAATGGGATCCCACCGGCGTCGTCTTAAGGTAGTGAAATACCTAGTTCTTTGAGAATCCTCCTAATAGTATAATACGCGTGAAAGTTGTAGACACTTCGGAGCATGACATTCTTGGATGTCAGATGGTCTTTATGTGAAACTCCACATCCGGCTGTTGCGCACCATACAGCGAAATTTAGCTGGTTCTGCCAAAACTGCATCGGTGTGGCTTTCCACCTGTTTACCGCCTCCATCGTAGTAATCTTGGGCAGCCTATATTTCTCAAACGTGTTAGGGAAATTGGTGGCAAAGCCACTGTCCGGTCTAACCGTTACGGTTGGGTGTACAAGGCGGTTAACAACGTCTTTTTGGGTGTATTTACCACCGACCGCGTACTTTGCATTAGAATTAAAGCTAAATGCTTTGGTGTCCATTGAAAGATATTATTATGTCTACTACTATCACTAATGTTCAAAAAGGGAGTTGTGAACTTCAAAAGTCAATCGATAACTGCTGCGGACCACGCCGGGTAGGCCTTAGATCAATCACGTTCACGGTCGGGTAGAAAAACGTTGAAACGTTCGAGGCTATCTATTCCGGAGATGTTGGAGATTTTTTAGATATTATCAATAACCCCGATCGTACAAATGTAGCGAGACGCCTTGGGGAAACAACTGCCTTATTACTTCCTGGCCTTTGGGGTTTCGGAGATGTCCAAGCTTTAATCGCGACGAATATGCCTGATATAGCCCCCCCTCTCGCAGTCTCAAAAGCCACGGGGCATGCGACATTGTCCGCTGAAAAAAAATTAAGGATCTCCCCGGGGTTGGCCTCAATGTTAGGATTTAAATTTGCACCCCCTTACAACGAGGATGAAGGGTTTAAGTTCACGTTGAACTTTATCTTCCCCGTGGGCGAGCACCGCGGCGATACCCCAGTAAACTTCGCCGTCACGAAAACTCTCGGGGTGCACCTGGATAGGGTGAACACATCATACAACACGGTAGACGGCACTCCCACCACATTACTGAAAACCGTGCCCGCCAGCGACTGTTTTTATGGCGAGACTGTGACCTTAGACTTCCCACACCCCGAGATGAAAGTTTTGGAATCGGGACACATCCACGAGTTGAAGATTTCTATTCTTGATGATAAAGGGCGAGAGTTGAAGAACGATTACCCGATTTCGGTCGTTCTCGAAATTTCAAATTAATTAATTTTAAGAAAATTATTTAGAATTAAACGCATGTTCGTAATTTATATATATATATATCAACATTATTGAAATGAGTATATACGGACCAGGTTGGGTGACAAATTCAAATAATTTGGAACCGACAGAAGGGGGGGTTCATCCCGACAGAGGGTGACTTTTTAACTACCCAAAAAACAAAGGCCTTGATCAATAGAACTATATCGGTGGCCACGGACGAGATTCACAAGAGTCTACTATCACAACTTAGAGAATATGCCCTGGCTGTGAATACACACAGTCGTGAAGAAACGCATACGGAACTAAACGAACTAGGTGAAAAAATAACCAAATTTCGAAAAGAGGCCCGGTTGGGGATTGATAAAGTCCGAGAAGACCACCAGGTGGACCTTACGGAGGCTTATGATGCGTTGCGCTTAGAGGACTCTCTCATCGGTGAAGCGACACTTACCGAACTAGACGGGAAAATAACCAAATTTCAAAAAGAGAGCAGGTCGGATATTGATAAAGTCCGAGAAGACCACCAGGCGGCGCTTACGGAGGGTTATGATACGTTGCGCTTAGAGGACTCTCTCATCAGAGATGCGGCACTTACCGAACTAGAAAACAAAATAACCAAATTTCGAAAAGAGGCCACGTCGGGTATTGAGAAAGCCCGAGAAGTAGCCTCACATCTCCTACACCCCATCATTGGACCGATACCGCGGACCTCTCCCCTTCGTTACCTCCATCCGCTATAATGTGCAGAGCGGCCAGAGTGAAGTACATGTGGCGAAACTTATCTCGCTGTTGAGATATTAATGCCGGCGTCCCGACACCGAACTGTGTTTATTTCTCGTATATAAACTTAACTTTGCTGGTGAAATAAAAAAAAATTGTTATTTATTATTAATTAATTATTTTATTATATTAATTAATATGTTTTCTATATAATAGGGGGTGTTCAGCTTTAAATAATAAATATTTTTTACAAAATTAAATAACGAATTTACATTTTCATAACGCGTGTAATTGGAACATTGTCGTCTGCTTGGTGTTGTGATTACAACATAAATTAATTAGTTCTGTTCAATAATATACATATCTTTATAAGCGATATCGTAGAAATGTACATTCGTAAACGAATCGTTGGTTTTAATAATTTTATATAATACACCTTAGTTTCATATCCGATACGCATTATCCGTCTTAATGTTTGTAGTTGACATAATTGCCGGTATAATATTGTAAATGCAACGTTTTTTATCGGAGTGTAATAAATTACGCTGGTATTTCATGTATTCGATATCGCCTAGTGTTCTCATTTTATAGAATTTATATATAGGACTATAACCCCCGTATTCTTCGTAAACTTCTTCAACACAGGCATTAAAAACTTTCAATTCCAATTGTATTGTATTATCCATTTTCTCTAATAATATTGGTAGTTGTTTTTTACTGTTCAATTTTCAATTAGAATTTTGAAATCCATTACAATATGATTGTAGAAACGCATATCAGTAAACGAATCGTTGATTTTAAACGGTTTTATAAAATAAGTTTTATGATGTTCCGGTATTTGTTCTCCGATCCTATTTAGTCGCTTCATTTCGCTAATTTGATCCTTGTACCACGACATAATTGCCGGTATAATATTGTAAATGCAACGTTTTTATCGGAGCGTAATAAATTACGCTGATATTTCATGTATTCGATTTTGCATAGTGTTTTCAATTTATAGTAATATGTTTCAACAAATAAAATCAAATCATAAAATTTCAATTTAAATTCTATTTTATTATCCATTTTCTCTAATAATATTTTATTATAACCTATGAAATGTATCTGTTAAATTTGGACGTGAAAAAACATGATGTATTTATGACACCAATATATTTTTTCAAAAGTCAATTACCAATATAATTGGGACTACAATGCCACCACCAACTTTTGGTTGGAGGTGGTATCATTTTGACTCCCTCTTTTCAAAATTATTTTCTCCAAAAATTCATAAATTTGCTGTCGGGAGACAATTTTCCTCGTTAACCAATTTTTGATTTTTCGGGGGTGGTGGGGGTATTATAGAGGGTTATAAATGATATCACGGTAGGTGGTATCATTTTGACTCCCTTACTACTACTACTTCTAATAATAGACAATGCACCAGTTTGACATTTTACACATGGAAAAGGTGTCCATTGTATATTTTGTGAGTAATGGTAGAAAAGCTCAGATATCTAGCGTTTTGTGTAGTCTATTGATATAATCTTTATATGACGTTGTCATTCTATATATCTGGGACATAGATTTGCTGCCATAGTATTGGCTGTACGTGTCAAACGTTACAAGTAGTGAAACTATACGATAGCACGTATAAACTAAAATGGCGGAGTTGGCAACTCAGTACTCTGAAAATATACTCTAGGAAGAACAGGGTCAGATATACTTATATAGATATTCAGTCACATGTATGATTCTACTACATTTGAAACAAAAGGTCATAGTCTGCATAGTCAGTCCTTAACACGTGTGTCTCAATAGTGGAGCATATTCTGTTCACAACTATGGCGGTTAGTTAAGAATATGTTGCACTGTTTTTCTCAAACTATCCGAGCTGTAGAGAACTGACGCCAGTGCCACTTCGGCAATTATTCACACAAAGGCCTTGACCTTGGGGTACGATCAGGGGTCTGACCGTTGTGGATTTGTAACATCATGATAGAGAATCATTAGAGAAATTATGGAATGTACACACCTTCTAAGAGCTATTAACATGTGCGTGCGTGCGTGCTGCGTGCGTGCGTGCGTGCGTGCGTGCGTGCGTGCGTGCGTGCGTGCGTGCGTGCGTGCGTGCGTGCGTGCGTGCGTGTGTGCGTGCCTTCCTGTGTGCGCGTGCGCGCGTGTGTGTGTGGGGGGATGGGGTGCTAACAATAAGATTTGTAAAGCCATTTTAGAATTTGTGGACCGATTTTGAAAACCTAACGTTTGTTTTCTTAGTTACATCATGTCAAAGCTATCTATCTAGCCAAGTTACTGAGTCACTTACCAAAGTTTTTCCTTTCTGGACACAACTCGTCACTCTCCAACTCCTTTATGCCCCATGTTAATTTTCCCATTAGAACAGTGTTTGTTTTTTCCGCAACAAAATCAATATTTTATGGCCTTTCATCAAATAATAATTTGGGAGGGTGATGTTTTTGGTTATTTTAGATGTGATAGTAAAACGTAGGTCGGCGAAAAGCGTATACCAAACAGTAGTGTCTGTTCCACGCTTTGCTACCGACGAATGTTTGGCTATTATAAACACATTAAATTAAAAAAATATTTAAATGTACATGCACATATACATACTTTTTTATTCAATAAGAACAAATTCACCCTCCCCAAAATGTTTAATTTATTTTATTGCGAAAAAAACGATTTTCCTATGGGAATTTGACATGGGGGGTAAACTATATTTTTTAAATATCTTTTTATTTGTGGACCAATTTTAAAAATCTAACTTGTTTTCTTGGTTACATCATTTCCAAGCTATCGCACCAAGTTTCGGAGTCAATTCTTCGTTTTTTGACGCCTGCCCCAGCTCCTCAAACTCCCTTTTATCCCATGTTAAAATCGTGTGTTTGCAGTAAAATCCTTATTTGATGGAATTGATCAAATAAAACATTTTGGGGAGGGCGACCTTTTTGTTATAGAACTAGTACTTACATTTACTTACACGGTGTTCATACATGTAAATGCTAATACTTTCACACAGTCTGTGGCCATGCAACCCTGATTAGTCTGATCAGGTTCTACACTGTTCTCTATTTAGTTGGAAACATGCATTATGCCTCAGTCAATACATTTTGAACCCATAACGTAATGTATTATAATCCCATTTTATCATGGATGGTCACAAGTCTGTGCAATGTGTCCATAAGATTAACATTTTCCGTACGGGTGGGTAATCGACTTATTCTGTCTAGATGCTTTCATTATCTTTATGTGAACCTAGTCTCCCGCGGATGAGGTCAAGTATGTTATTATGGGAAAATTTAATAAACAAGCTCCTCTATAATTGTGTCAGATTTACAAATTAAAAAACGCCCGTTGTCTACATATTATAGCTTATTAATTATCATTTCAAAACTTCGAGTCACGCGTTAGTGTCCAATGCTAATGATGCGGTGTATCTAAAAAACAAACAAATATTTAAAGTAATTTATTCGGTCACAGGAGTATATATATACTGCTATGTATATGTTCTACAGTTACTGTAGTATTATGGTTCACCATTTAATGTTTCAGACTATTCCATTAATGATAAAATTGGTAATTTTATAAAATAAAAAATAGTTCGTTCTAAGAAGTTCGAAATGTTGACGTTATCGCAGTACACGAATATCAGGTTGAATGAGTTAATAGGCACAACAGTACTTTGGTTCTCAGATATAGCAGCCTCAGAAAAATCCCTGCGCGTGTTATCGTCGTGGAGGAATAAAAACACTGTAAATTCGCCACCTGATCAATCAAAAACAATACCATGCAAACATATGTCACATCCAATAATATCTGATGAAACTCTGGTTCACGTATATAGAGGTTATGGTGACATATATGTGAACCATATGTTAAATTGATATGAAAAATGCATGTAGCGTCTTGAAAAAATCAGAGACGAACCTCTCAAACCAAAATATAAAAATAAACAAAACAAATTCGCCCTCCCACGTCATAAGTACTTGATTTTATGCCATTATGTATGTACGTACATTTGGACAAATTCCATTTACTTAAATTTGCGTCGGTTTCTAGACGAAAGATGCGTTTATGCGATCGCTCTAAGTAGAGATGAGTGGCATCTCGTCAAGAAACTGGTGCATTTTTCGACGTAAATATGTTATGCCTGTGTGAAGTGCAGCACCAGTGCTTATAGCTCACATTGATCAAGGATCTAGGATCTGATAAATGGCTCATTTGTAAACCGTTACTCCACCCACCAATTTCCGTACAATAGACACTATAGGCTATACTGTATATTGTAAGGAAATGGATGGGTGTGGTAACTTTTTTCAAATGAGCCATGTATTGGGTCCTAGGTCCGAGTCTTCCACCTGTGCACTCAAGTTGCACATATGAGCAGGTTCGTTATATACATACACATTTTGTATGAGGTATGCTCAATTTCTTTGGCCGCCATCTTGAAATTAAAAATGGCCGCCCTGAAATGCTATATTCATTATTTATTATATACTTTCGTTTCCCATTGAAAGACAATTCAACGTGATATTTTTTCCATATTGCCGTCTCGTGAATTCATATTGGTCAGTGCCGGAAGTATAACGCTTTACCTCGCAAAACTGTTCCTTATAGATGAATTTTAATTTGCTTATTTTATTTACATTTTGTATAGTTTTTAACCGCATATACATATACATCTTAGATTTAAAAATGGCCGCCCTAAAACTGTAACTAATATATTGTATTATCCATATCTACAGTTGAATGCAAATAGTGACACACCTATACATTATATAATGAATGAACATGAAATCATATGGATTGCACCATGGGTGTTTTAGCAGAGAGTGGAAAGAACGTGTTAACCCTTTCAACCATGCATACATACAATAGGCTAACATTTGAAAACACTGTAGATCCAGACGAGCCGGCTCGTAATGAGCCGTCCCATCATGATCTGCAATGTTTGCTATTTTAAAGATTTTTCAAATTTACATTACCTTTTTCGATTAATTTAATACTCCAATATTATCAAGAGACAATGCCATATGTTTCTGGATGAAAGGGTTAATAATGCATGACTAAGCGTTTTCTTATAGCGAACGCTTCTGATAAAAATACAATACATTTTATTCACTCTAAGCCACATGCGTGACACACGAGGTATACAACAGATTACATAATACAACGATGGGTACAAATACAAAATGCATATGTATAAGCTCACTAGTCATTATAACCATAAAGCATTTCTTATAAAAATAGCTAAATTTCTTAATTGCTTTCAAATTTTTTTCTCAAATAGCTGTGCCAATTTTAAAATATTTGGTCTTCTAAAATAAAATGGCTTGATATACCGTTTTCGAATTCATCATAGAAGCGGCACTCGAAAAGGAAATGAAACTCGTCACGAGAGCACCAGCGCCACATTTGTTGCAGACTCTGCTTGCTCTCGGCACACCTGTCCATCTACCAGTTTCGACCGTCAGTCTATGATTACAAGTTCGAAATCTGGTCAATGTTTTTCTTAACCTTTCCATGAGATTAATTAAATATGTTTCTAATCCAAACTCTGTTTTAAAGATTCTATACGTAATTCCACGTGAAGATGAATCGATGCTGGTGAGCCATGACTGAATAAACTGGTTCTGAAGCTGAGTCCTGGTGTAGTGGCTCAGCCAGATAGCATTAACATCGTTCTGGCTAAGCCATACGCCAGGAGCTCCAATTTCAGTTAAAATAGATTTAACATTCTGAATCATCGGAAATGAGTCACATTTGCTTCATGTTGTGTATATAATAATATACATAAGAAAACAATAATTTACTCTGCTTCCCTGAAACTGATTTTGCCCAAAACGAAATAATTCTACATTTAATGTCAATAATAAGCGGAAATTAAGATACATAGATTAGTTAATTCCCTTCTATTTCCAGCAAATATTTAACTTTTGTTGCCCAGTTATTAACACCGTTTGTACAATCTAATAGAGCATTATTATACATGCATACCACTTTTAATATACAGTTTTCTGTCCTGATCCATTTAAACCAGTATTTGACTATCCGGACGTATCTATTAATGTACAGTGCATATCGACATAGTTCACCATAAACTCGTACATTATTAGTTGATAATTTCACACCAAGAATTGTTTTACAAAACGTAAGATGAATTCGTGTATGTATGGTCCCTGCATTGAGGCACATATTATAATGTTTACACTCCAGTACCGAATAAACCACACTATTCTGGCCACAAATGATTTCCTAAATAAGATTAAAATTGTCAGTACTTTAATTATGTACATTCTGTAACAAGTTTTCGGAAACAATAAAACATTGTTTTGGGATTGTAAGGTTACAACAAACATATTTCGGGAACTTCAAGAATGGTTAGCGACAAAAAATATAGCTATTACAATTAACGAAAAATCATTCATCTTATTACAATTTACGAAAAAACAATAAGTATCTTCACACAATTAATACTATTAGAAACTAAATACTATCTCTATTATTGCCGGTGTTCAAAAGTAGTTCCAAGTCTCAGCGTACTGAAGCATCGAATTCAACTATTGTATGAAACATCCAGGAAGGCAGCAATAATGGACAACAACTTGAAAACTTTACAAACATTTAGGAAGACTTTATCATTTCACAAGTTTAATTTATGTAACAAAAATACCAAAATAAAATTTCATCTTCAGCTGAGCTAGTTGCGGGTGCTATAATAAATCTCTGCTTTTGTGTGTTTTCTTATTTCTTTGTTTTAACCCCTTCTCCACCCCCTCCCCACCCCCCATTCCACCTCGTATTATATGTTTGGGAAATAAAGACATTATAAATGCCGCGTTTTGTTTTATAACATAGTGTGGGGATCGGAACAGATTGTACATTGGCTTGTCAATACATAATGTTACCAACAACTTTAACATTTAACCCTTTCAGCCCTAAATAACTGGAATGGATTATAATATGTTAATTTTCTGTCAATTCCATTCAACACAAAAAAATACTTTTCAAATAATTGATTTATAATTATTTTTTGTTTAACAAATATGAAAATTACTTGCAAAGAGTGCAGATCCTGATGATACAGCTCATCATGAGCCGGCTCGTCTGGATCTACACTGTTTAAAAACACCTATATAAATGAATGTAGCGTTGAAAGGGTTAACACGCAATTTAAACATGTAGATGCACAGGAGGATTGAACTTCACCTTTTACAGAGTGGGGCTGGTTCAGTTGGATCATGGGTAATATGAATGATAATCAATTAAATGTATTACATATGCTAAATCAAACTTTGGCTCTAGCAGCGCTGGAGAGTGACATTGTCATCTGCGGGTTTATTATAAGTATTACTGTCTTTTTTTAATAACACGTGCAAGTCTTTTATTGAAAATTCAGGTCTCTCATTAATGACGATTCTAATGTACCACTCAACCATGAAGTCTTAAACAATAATAGAACAGTGATTTCTACCCAGTACTGCAAGAGCAAAAGAGGGTGAATATCTGTAATTGTATATTTTGTATTTGTATCTGACTATTACATGTATATTATGCACGGTTTGTGTGGGATGGCCCCGACCCACCACAAACCTATTACGGGGAAAATAAATATTTTCAAGCCTGAACAAAATAAAAAATAATAATATTTACACTCTTTAATGGACATTTGGGAAAAGGTATACATGCATATTGACAGATCTTATAAGGCAGACCACATGTATAGACATAGTACGGAAAATCGAATCTCGCCTTGTATTCTAATACATACATATATATATTGGGCAGTTAAACTGTTTACACAGGTAAATGTAAATGCTTTGATTTAACGACGGCACTGGCTCGATGACCTTGCATGTCGGGACCGACTATTTAAGTGCCCATCCGATAGGACTAGGCTAGCACGAAGTTGTCTTGCCCAAGGACACGCCGAATTGGCCTTACGGAGCAGGTCGAGGTGGGAATCGAAACCGGGGTCTCCCGATCTGCGGGTCACATGATTAACTAGTCCCGCCCCCTTCCATCAGTTAACCAGGTTCACCATTTTGATTGGTTCCTGTGGCCTTATTGTATTAGCTACTCAGCTGTATCTCGAATGTTTAAATACTATTCGTTAGTCGACCCACTGCGAGCAAGATCCTTTATCCACACTGCTCCGGTTCACCCAGCTGTAAATGGGTACCGATAATTCGTAGTTGCTCTGTAAATACGAATTACCGGCTTCTCTCAAAATTCTCTACCTCCGTTCTTTCTCCCATTCTTGGGAGACGGCATGCAATGTCCTAGAGCCAGTGCCGCCGTTAAATATAAGCTAAAATAAAACCCCGCTGCGAATGGCGGATTCGGCGTCCTTAGGCAAGAACTTTCCAAGAATTGTTTGCAACTATGTTATTGCAGCAACGTTATTTTGACAATGTGGAGACGATGTTGTCACGCAATGCTATGCTATATGAGAACGTGAAAAGTACGTTATTATAACCTCCGTGGTATTTGTTGCGGCAACGTTATTGCAACAACGTTATTTTGACAACGTGGATTTGATGTTGTCACGCAATGCTATATGACAACGTGAATAATCGTTATGAGAACTTTCTTAGCATTGGTTTCAGCAACATTATTGCAGCAACGTTATTGTGACAACGTGGAGATGAGTGTTGTTACGCATGACTATATGACAACGTGAATAATACGTTATGAGAACTTTCATAGAGTCGGTTGCAGCAACGTTATTCCAGCAACGTTATTTTGACAACGTGGAGATGAAGTTTTCACGCCTTGGTATTTGGCAACGTTAATAGTACGTAATGAGAGCTTTCGCTAGAATTGGTTGCAGCAACGTTTATGCAGCAACGTTATTTTGACAACGTTGGTATTAAGTTGTCACACATTGCTATATGCAAATGTGAACAGTACGGAATGATTACTTTTTTAGAATTGGTTTGCAGCAACGTTATTGCAGCGATGTTATTGTTCCAAAGTTGAGATGATGTTTTCACCCAACTGAACGTTTTTGACAACGTGGAGATGATGTTTTATTACACTCTTGCACATTATTTGCATGGGTTTCGCTGTAAGAGAAAACCCGTAAGCAACTCCTGACAAATAATACACCGTGAAGAGAACACCCGTAATTGCGCGCCTGTTTTCTTGGAAACCACGAGCTACCATGCAAAATGTTAATTTTTGTATTACAGTCAAAGTAAAGTTATTTGAATATTTGGAAAGGGTCTTGGCTAATCTAGAATGTTAATGTGATTGAACACATTTCAAACATGTACTCACATATATCTGGTTCATAGAAACAGCTGCGTAATTTGGATTTCAAAAAGTTTGCATGACGTCACATTTGACGTTACAGAACGTTACGTCAAAACGCGGGAAAGCAAGTCATTGTATAACTATTCATGCGCACATCACACTTCGTTATTGCAGCAACATTATTTTGACAACGTGGAGATGATGTTTTCACACCTTTGTATTTGGCAACGTGAATAGTACGTGAAGAGAGTTTTCCTAGAATTAGGTGCAGCAACGTTCTTGTGGAAACGTCCATGCGACGACGTTGAGATGATGTTTTCACCAAACGTAATATGACAAGGTGAATAGTACGTGAAGAGAGTTTTCCTAGAATTGGTTGCAGCAACATTATTGCGGCAACGTTTCGGTGATAACGTTGTAATTATGTAGTCACTTGCAACGTCATATGACAACATAAATGTTACGTAACAAGAGCTTCTAAATAATTGTTTGCAGCAAAGTTATTGTGGAAACGTTTCTGCGACAACGTTGATCAGATGTTTTCACCCAACGTAATATGACAACGTGAATAGTACGTAATGAGAGTTTTCTGATAATTGGTTGCAGCAACATTATTGCGTCAACGTTTCGGTAATAACGTTGTAATCACGTATTAACATGCAACGTGATATAACAACATAAATATTACGTATTAAGAGCTTCCAAAGAATTGGTTGCAGAAACGTTATTGTGGAAACGTTTTTGTGACAAAGGTGATAAGATGTTTTCACCCAACGTAATATGACAACGTGAATAGTACGTAATGAGATTTTTTCTGATTAATTGGTTTGCAGCAACGGTTTATTGCGTCAACGTTTCGGTAATAACGTTGTAATCACGTAGTCACATGCAACGTCATATGAGAACATCAATATTACGTATTAAGAGCTTCCACAAAATTGGTTGCAGCAACGTTATTGTGGAAACGTGTTTGTGACAATGTTGAGATGATGTTTTCACCCAACGTAATATGACAACGTGAATAGTACGTGAAGAGAGTTTTCCTAGAATTGGTTGCAGCAACGTTCTTGTGGAAACGTTTATGCGACGACGTTGAGATGATGTCTTCACCCAACGTAATATGACAACGTGAATAGTACGTGAAGAGAGTTTTCCTAGAATTGGTTGCAGCAACATTATTGCGGCAACGTTTCGGTGATAACGTTGTAATTACGTAGTCACTTGCAACGTCATATGAGAACATCAATATTACGTAATAAATTGGTTGCAGCAACGTTATTGTGGAAACGTGTTTGCGATAATGTTGAGATGATGTTTTCACCCAACGTAATATGACAACGTGAATAGTACGTGAAGAGACTTTTCCTAGAATTGGTTGTAGCAACATTATTGCGGCAACGTTACGGTGATAACGTTGTAATTACGTAGTCACTTGCAACGTCATATGACAACATAAATTTTACGTTATAAGAGCTTCTAAAGAATGGATTGTAGCAAAGTTATTGTGGAAACGTTTCTGCGACAACGTTGATCAGATGTTTTCACCCAACGTAATATGACAACGTGAATAGTACGTAATGAGAGTTTTCTGATAATTGGTTGCAGCAAAAACGTGTTTGCGACATTGTTGAGATGATGTTTTCACCCAACGTAATATGACAACGTGAATAGTACGTGAAGAGAGTTTTCCTAGAATTGGTTGCAGCAACGTTCTTGTGGAAACGTTTATGCGACGACGTTGAGATGATGTCTTCACCCAACGTAATATGACAACGTGAATAGTACGTGAAGAGAGCTTTCCTAGAATTGGTTGCAGCAACATTATTGCGGCAAAGTTTCGGTGATAACGTTGTAATTACGTAGTCACTTGCAACGTCATATGAGAACATCAATGTTACGCAATAAGAGCTTCTAAAGAATTGGTTGCAGCAAAGTTATTGTGGAAATAACGTTTTTGCGACAACGTTGATCATATGTTTTCACCCAACGTAATATGACAACGTGAATAGTACGTAATGAGATTTTTCTGATAATTGGTTGCAGCAACGTTATTGCGTCAACGTTTCGGTAATAACGTTGTAATCACGTAGTCACATGCAACGTCATATGACAACATAAATATTACGTATTAAGAGCTTCCAAAAAAGTGGTTGCAGCTACGTTATTGTGGAAACGTGTTTGTGACAATATTGCGATGATGTTTTCACCCAACGTAATATGACAACGTGAATAGTACGTGCAGAGAGTTTTCCTAGAATTGGGTGCAGCAACGTTCTTGTGGAAACGTTTATGCGACGACGTTGAGATGATGTTTTCACCCAACGTAATATGACAACGTGAATAGTACGTGAAGAGAGTTATCCTAGAATTGGTTGCAGCAACATTAATGCGGCAACGTTTCGGTGATAACGTTGTAATTACGTAGTCATTTGCAACGTCATATGACAACATAAATGTATAAAGAGTTTCTAAAGAATTGGTTGCAGCAAAGTTATTGTGGAAACGTTTCTGCGACAAAGTTGATCAGATGTTTTCACCCAACGTAATATGACAACGTGAATAGTACGTAATGAGAGTTTTCTGATAATTGGTTGCAGCAACATTATTTCGTCAACGTTTCGTTAATAACGTTGTAATTACGTAGTCACATGCAACGTCATATGACAACCTAAATATTACGTATTAAGAACTTTCAAAGAATTGGTTGCAACAACGTTATTGTGGAAACGTTTTTGCGACAATGTTGAGATGATGTTTTCACCCAACGTAATGTGACAACGTGAGTAGTACGTAATGAGAGTTTTCTTAGAATTGCTTGCAGCTACGTTATTGTGGAAACGTTTCGGTAATAACATTGTAATTACGTAGTCACATGCAACGTCATATGACAACATAAATATTACGTAATAAGAGCTTCCAAAGAGATGGTTGTAGCAACGTTTTTGTGGAAACGTTTTTGCGACAACGTTGATTTGTTGTTTTCATCCAACGTAATATGACAACGTGAATAGTATGTAATGAGAATTTTCATAGAATTGGTTGCAACAACGTTATTGCGGCAACGTTTCGGAGATAACGTTGTAATTACGTAGTCGCATGCAACGTCATATGACAACATAAATGTTACGTAATTAGAGCTTCCAAATAATTGGTTGCAGCAACGTTATTGTGGAAAAGTTTTTGCGACAACGTTGATAAGATGTTGTCACCAAATGTTAAACTAACAACGTAAATTGGACGTAATTGGCACTTTCATAAAGCTGGTTGTAGCAACGTTTTTACGGTAACGTAATATTAAAACGTTACCTCAACTACCTAAAAACGTTGTTGAACACGCAACCTGATTACGACATTCGCGTAACGTTGGGGTTACGTTATGTGTTTGCTGGGTAATTCCACACTTTGGTGATCTACGTGTTGACATGCACAGCTAAGGGGAACAAATGTTAGAAAATCGTGTTTTGGGACAATTTGTGCCCGATTTTGGATGGGAACAGCCATTATGGTCGATAAATGGAACAGCCAGGCACTTCACCATTTGTATGTTTGTATGTACGCAGTAAAAAATAGTTCCACATTTGATAAAAAGATTTCTCAGCTACAGACTCTGTAATTGTACAAACTAATACAAATAATACACAGGATTGGTAAATAAAACCAATATTAATTAATTTAGATCAAGCTTTATCTACTTTTCTCAAAACGCGCTCATGCGCAATAATTTACGTCTGCTTGTAATTTGGAAAGATTCGGCGTCTTCTTCTCCGATCGGTAGGTGTTAAAACTGTTTAAATCGGTACATCCCAAGACATTACTAGTCTCACAAAACGTTAGAAAGATCATACTATAGCAATATCATCTCCAGGAACATGGTACACGTACTGGTTCATGCGCAGGTCCCGAGAATTGCATTAAAGTGTTTCACTTTTGTTACCCCACCCACTTCGTGGACGTTCGTAATCTGAAACCACCGAGTGCTGACAAAGATAACACAGGGATGCGACTTGTAAATAGTTTTGTTGTGTGGAAGTTAACTTTGTTGCTCATTGTATGTATTTGTTTTGGTAGATCTTTGGGATTCTCTTTTGTCTGAAACAAAGTGTGTCTCTAGACGGAAAGTTGCAAAAAATGTCTACAAAATTTTCGTCATATCATTGGCAGTAACCAGCAGTCGGACTGTACCAATAGCCGGATAAAAATGATTAAACTTCTCAGTGGAAGTCTTTGTCAATAATATCCTGTTTATAACTGAATTTTTCTAATTTCTCCTTGAAAGTATATTCTGTGACCACCATTTGAACCGTCTCGTTGAGAATAGCGTGTAATCAAATTGATCGTCCGTCCTTTCAGAAGAATAGTATGTAACCGATGTAACCGTATGTAACCAAAGACATATAGCGCGTAACCAAAAATGAAAGGCATTAAATATGAAAAAATCAGATTGATCGCCCATCCTTTCAGAAGAATAGTATGTAACCGATGTAACCAAAGACATATAGCGTGTAACCGTGTAACCCAAAATGAAAGGCATTAAATATTAAAAAAAACCAGATAGATCGTCCGTCCTTTCAGAAGAATAGTATGTAACCGATGTAACCAAAGACAAAGAGCGTGTAACCTAAAAATTAAAAGCATTAAGTATAAAAAAAATCAGATTGATCGTCCGTCCTTTCAGAAGAATAGTATGTAAGCAATGTAACCGTATGTAACCAAAGACAAAGAGCGTGTAACCTAACAATTAAAAGCATTAAATATAAAAAAATCAGATTGATCGTCCGTCCTTAGAAGAATAGTTTGTAACCGATGTAACCGTATGTAACCAAAGACAAAGAGCGTGTAACCCAAAAATGAAAGGCATTAAATATGAAAAAATCAGATTGATCGCCCATCCTTTCAGAAGAATAGTATGTAACCGATGTAACCAAAGACATATAGCGTGTAACCGTGTAACCCAAAATGAAAGGCATTAAATATTAAAAAAAACCAGATGATCGTCCGTCCTTTCAGAAGAATAGTATGTAAACGATGTAACCAAAGACAAAAGAGCGTGTAACCTAAAAATTAAAAGCATTAAGTATAAAAAAAATCAGATTGATCGTCCGTCCTTTCAGAAGAATAGTATGTAAGCAATGTAACCGTATGTAACCAAAGACAAAGAGCGTGTAACCTAACAATTAAAAGCATTAAATATAAAAAAAATCAGATTGATCGTCCGTCCTTAGAAGAATAGTTTGTAACCGATGTAACCGTATGTAACCAAAGACAAAGAGCGTGTAACCCAAAAATGAAAGGCATTAAATATAAAAAAATCAGATTGATCGTCCATCCTTTCAGAAGAATAGTATGTAACCGTATGTAACCAAAGACATATAGCGTGTAACCCAAAATGAAAGGCATTAAATATGAAAAATCAAATTGATCGTCCTTCCTTTCAGAAGAACAGTATGTAACCGATGTAACCAAAGACAAAGAGCGTGTAACCCAAAAATGAAAGGCATTAAATGTAAAAAAAATCAGATTGATCGTCCGTCCTTTCAGAAGAATAGTATGTAACCGATGTAACCGTATGTAACCAAAGACATATCTCGTGTAACACTCTAAGCCAAAATGAAAGGCATTAAATATGAAAAGATCAGATTGATCGTCCATCCTTTCAGAAGAATAGTATGTAACCGTATGTAACCAAAGACATATAGCGTGTAACCGTGTAACCCAAAATGAAAGGCATTAAATACTAAAAATCAAATTGATCGGCCGTCCTTTCAGAAGAATAGTATGTAACCGATGTAACCGTATGTAACCAAAGACAAAGAGCGTGTAACCCAAAAATGAAAGGCAATAAATACAAAGAAATCAGATTGATCGTCCATCCTTTCAGAAGAATAGTATGTAACTGTATGTAACCAAAGACATATAGCGTGTAACCGTGTAACCCAAAAATGAAGGCATTAAATATGAATAATAAAATTCATTGTCCATCCTTTCAGAAGAATAGCATGTAACCGATGTAACCGTATGTAACCAAAGACATATAGCGTGTAACCGTGTAACCCAAAATGAAAGGCATTACATATAAACAAATGAGATTGATCGTCCTTCCTTTCAGAAGAATAGTATGTAACCGATGTAACCGTATGTAACCAAAGACATATAGCGTGTAACCGTGTAACCCAAAATGAAAGGCATTAACTATAAAAAATCAGATTCATCGTCCGTCCTTTCAGAAGAATAGTATGTAACCGATGTAACTGTATGTAACCAAAGACATATAGCGTGTAACCCAAAATGAAAGGCATTAAATATAAAAAAATCAGATTGATCGTCCGTCCTTTCAGAAGAATAGTATGTAACCGATGTAACCGTATGTAACCAAAGACATATAGCGTGTAACCGAAAAATGAAAGGCATTAAATATAAAAAAAATCAGATTCATCGTCCATCCTTTCAGAAGAATAGTATGTAACCGATGTAGCCGTATGTAACCTAAGACAAAGAGCGTGTAACTGTGTAACTGAAAAATGAAAGGCATTAAATATAAAAAAATCAGATTCATCGTATGTAACCGATGTAACCGTATGTAACCAAAGACATATAGCGTGTAACCAAAAAATGAAAGGCATTAAATGTGAATAAAATCAGATTGATCGTCGATCCTTTCAGAAGAATAGTATGTAACTGTATGTAACCAAAGACATATAGCGTGTAACCGTGTAACCCAAAAATGAAGGCATTACATATGAAAAATAAAATTCATTGTCCATCCTTTCAGAAGAATAGCATGTAACCGATGTAACCGTATGTAACCAAAGACATATAGCGTGTAACCGTGTAACTCAAAATGAAAGGCACTAAATATAAAAAATAAAATTGATCGTCCGTCCTTTCAGAAGAATAGGATGTAACCAATGTAACCGTATGTAACCAAAGACAAATAGAGTGTAACCGTGTAACCCACAAATTAAAGGCATAACAAAGGATTCATTGCCCATCTCTGCAGAGCATGCTTTAGTATTGGTTTATAACATTGAGACAAGACATGTAACCTATGTAACCAATGTAACCAATGCTATATAGTGGTAATAAATGGACATCTATGTGCACAGGTGCGGATTTTGGGACCTATCTACTCAGCAACTGAAATGCATTCTGCATAAATCGTGTATTACATTGCAGCTCCACGAGAGACCCGACCCGTGTTATACATGTACAGAAGCTTTATACAATTTAACATAGTATTGAATTGAATATTGTTGTGTTTATCGGTTTGGTCAGGCCTTGTAATGCAGTGGCTAGCATACTGGTATTCATACTAGTGACCTGGGTTCGAGTCCCAGTGGGGCCCATTCTGATTAAACAAGCATTTTTATTTTCAATACTACTGGTAAACATATTGTAGGATGCTTTTTTTTTGCATCTGCCTGTTTATTGTCTTAGTCCGTTTTTCACTGAATGCAACAACTATCGCTTGTACCACAATAACGTACTGCGGTGTGTGTACATAAGAAACTGATGCATATAATTTGAGATACCTGTGATCTATAATACCTATGTTTTATGCATAATTGACAAAAATATCGCAAAAATGAGCAACTGGTCATCTGAGAATCCCCATTGCAACCCCTTTAGGGGAATGTGATGGCATGAACCCATGTCTATGTTGTCCAGTATATATGTCTGAAAAACACACACTTGAGTGGGGTACTTCTCCCTAAGAACGTGTACAAATAAGCCGTGTTTCAGGTATCCCGACCGACCCTGTTTTTTTTATGTGGTCGTAATTTTTTTTATTCATTTAAAAAATAAATTGTTACCTCAATATTTTTTATGCAAAAAGTATTTTTTAACTAGGTAGTTATTGTTATGCACAAAGTGTGTTTTAAACCGATATTGTAAGTATAGCTAATATTTAAAACAATATTTGTTAGTTTTCACTTATGTTTGCCTAAAAAAAATTGACAACCTACCGACCAAACCTTTTTTCAGCATGTAACCTGAAACACAGCTAATTTGTTTAGGCCTTATTAGTTAATACTGTCTGCTATTGTAATTTGCGATATAGCTTGCAAGTTGTTTCTTTTCTCTTCAGTATGGGTGAACTTGTAAACAGTTTTGGCGTTGTATTATTAAAACTGAATAGTGTAGATAATGTCTAGGTTTACTCCAGAGTAAGTGAATGGGATTGATCCATGATAAATCTCCGGCCAATCCGTTCGTTAGAAAATGATTTTCACACTAGTCCGTTTATTAAGCCGGCTAATCTGGAACTACATAAAGTTTGCAAATATTTCTGTAGAGTCTGTGGTGTTAAACATGTTTAAACGGTTAATGCCGGTTAATACCGGTATGTGGCTATTGACCGCTATTCCCTTTGGTGTCCAGCAGATATGTTGGCAGTAATACAACCTTTGTACTCTGTTGTTTTGAATATTTCAAATATTTTCCACTAAAGCTTGTTACTCCAACATATTAGAATCACCTAATTGATTTCGCGAAATACAGTTCATGCTTTGCATGATATTTCATTTGAGTTTCGGATTTCTCGCTTTCGCATTGTGCACTCATTCAGGGTGCACATACAACTGGTATGTTGTACATGTACATGTGTGTCTGAAACTCAGGAATACGTCCCGTCACTACGTTGTGACATGTGTGACATGTGCTACATGTATGGCTGGAACTCGCGAATACGTCCCGTCACTACGTTGTGACATGTGTGACATGTGCTACATGTATGTCTGGAACTCCGAAGTCCCTCACTACGTTGTGATGTGTTGACATGTACATGTATGTCTGGAACTCGGGAATAGGTCCCGTCACTACGCTGTGTGACATGTGGTACATGTACATATATTTCTGCAACTCGGGAATACGTCCCGTCACTACGCTGTGTGACATGTGGTACATGTACATGCATGTCTGCAACTCGGGAATAGGTCCCGTCACTACGCTGTGTGACATGTGGTACATGTACATGTATGTCGGGCACTCTGGCGTACGTCCCTTAATTTCTCCGTGTGACATGTGACATATTACATGTATGTCTGGAACTTGGGAATATGTGGTACATGTACATGTACATGTACATGCATGTCTGGAACTTGGGAATATGTTGTAAATGTACATGTGTGTCTGTAACTCGGGAATACGTCCCGTCACTACGCTGTGTGACATGTGGTACATGTACATGTATGTCTGCAACTCGGGAACTCTGCTCAGTTAATGCTAATGGTAAATCTGTTTGCGCGGTCGTGATAAATCTTGTAGTGGATGGGGAAGAACGGGGGGTTGGAGTCAATAAACTCACTGGAGATATTTCATCGGTGGTTTTGTTCGCCGGTGACGATCCAATTATACTTTCAGAAGGTAGTGTTATTGACTTTGTTACGAAAATCACTGAGTCAGCGAGTTCTTCCACTATTGTCTCATTGCTAATTGAACTTAATTTGTAAAATACTAATATATTGAAAATCATGAACGAATCACCGCTTCCAATTGTCAATACCAATCCACCAACACTGTATCCAATTGTCAATACCACTCCATCAACACTATATCCAATTAACGAATGAAGTTCAGATTTTAGGTTGAATAATATCATCGCTATGCAGGATATTTTAGTTAGAGAATATAGAAATAGAAAAAGACACGCTAAAAAATATAAGCGCGCGGCGAATATAGCTGAAGCATCTAGTACCCTTCTGGCAAGTTTATCTGTAATGAGTGGTGCAACGCTATCTACAATTATAACGGTTCCACTTGCAGGGGTTTTGAGTGGAATTACCGTTTTATCTGGAGTACTTTGTATGTTAATTAAGGCGTCGGGTGGAAAACTCGAGAAAAAATGTAGAAAACATGATAGAATATCCGTTCTCGCCAGGTCTAAGAAAAATAGCATCGACATTATAGTGTCCAAAGCGTTGGCCGATAAGAAAATATCAAATTTAGAGTTTGAATCCGTGGTGGAAGAAATGGGGAGATATGAAGAATTAAAAAATAATATTAGAATCAAAGTGCGCGCCACCATGCCCAAAATTGAGTGTACTGATTGGGATAAATTTAGGGTAAAAGTTGGAAATAAAGTCGGAGGAAATGTTACAGCACCACCATCCCGAAATTGTGACATTTTAGTAAATAATTAATTATATTGGTGCAGTAAATAATTTATTAATAATAATAAACAATTTAAAAAAAAAGAGAAAAGTTTTAGGCCCCACCGAGGCTCGAACCCGCGCCAGCAAAACCCTTCTGGGCCCACCCCACTAAGCCTTCACTTTATATCTCGTCTCTTCTCTTCTCTTTTGTAGGCTTAGCGAGGTGTGTTACACTCACATCTCCTCCACCCCATCATTGGAACGATACCGCGGACCCCTCCTCCTCGTTACCTCCATCCGCTATAATGTGTAGAGCGGCCAGAGTGAATTACATGTGGCGAAACCTGTCTCAGTGTTGAGATTACTGCTGGCGTCCCAACAATGTATATATATGTTTATTTCTCATATATAAACCTAACTTTGTTGGTGGAAAAACAATTATTTTTGCTATTTATTATTAATTAATAAATTATTATATTATTAATTAATATGTTTTCTATATAATAGGGGGTGTTCAGCTTTAGATTATAAATATTTTTTACGAAATTAATTAAATAACGAACCATCCCGGAAATTCGTGAACTATATAACCCTCACTAAGTGTTTATAAAATATGTACACACCACCTGTGTAAATCGATAGCCCGTTTACATACCATCGATAAGGAGAAATATACTCGGCTATAAATAACCGTGTGTGTAGTATATGTTACAGTGTGTTTATTTTCCATCCCGGAAGATGTAATCGTGTAAATCTCTCTATAAAATGGACACTTAATATACGTGTAAGGTGTGACACCTAATTTGCATGTTCATAACACATGTAATTGGAACATTGTCGTCTGCTTGGTGTTGTGATTACAACATAAATTAATTACTTCTGTTCAATAATAATTTTTCAATATCTTTATAAGCGATATCATAGAAATGTATATTCGTAAACGAATCGTTGGGTTTTAACAATTTTATATAATACACCTTAGTTTCATATCCGATACGCACTATCCGTCTTAATATTTGTATTTGCCTCTTGTATAGTTCGCATAATTGTCGGTATAATATTGTAAATGCAACGTTTTTATCGGAGCGTAATAAATTACGCTGATATTTCATGTATTCGATATCGCCTAGTGTTTTCAATTTATAGAATTTATATATAGGACTATAACCCCCGTAAGCTTCGTAAACTTCTTCGACACAGGCATTATAAGCTTTCAATTGACATTGTATTTTATTATTCATTTTCTCTAATAATATTGGTAGTGTTTTTTCAGTTCAATTTTCAATTTTATAAAATTAGTTTGATAATGTTTTTTGCAGTGTTTTAATTGCTGTAGAAACACCGTGTGACTTGATCAAAAATAAAATACTACATCAGATCTTTTATTTTATCTTTTCTGACTGACTTTCCGATTTGAATTATTACTAAACGATTAAATTACTTGCGAGCTACCACTAATCCCTTGTTAACCATTCGATGAGTAGCCTGAGTGCCACGCATGGTGGACATAGCAATGACTCGGCTTTAGTCCCTACCCCACAATGCCGACATGGGCGAGGCGAAACGGAACCATGCACGGTGATGTTTGCAATATTCGTAAATACCGGTACGAAAACATCTCTCGTGACTACCTGTCTTCAACCACGCACACTTAACTAGAACCATTATGTTATTATATATACTGAGTATAATCAATGGATTTCTTATCTCTAATAGGGTGTATCTTCCCATGCCAGAAATATATGGTCTCGCGGTTGATGAAAAATATGTTCCATTCTTCTCATACATACCCACCGAACAGTGGGGGAAAATCCAAGTAGCATAGGAGAGTCAACAATGATAACAAGTTTCGTGTGGAAGTCACCACACGTGGTGGGTGGCTTCCATATAAACTTGTATCATTTTGACTCTCCTATACTACTGAATCCATGAAAAGATTTACTTTGTATAACGTTCCCCGGCAATATAAAGTCGTAACACTATATACTACTTTTAGTACTTTGCTCATAATTTTTACGGAATAAGCCTAACTATCTCCCTTCAGCAAAGTACTGAAAGTGGTATATGGGGCTACGACGTAATATTGCCCGTTCCCCCATCAAACTTGGAGAGTGAATGCGACTGAAGACTTCAAAAGACGACTTTATTCAAAAATGTATTGGTCACACACAATTTTGAAACAATGCATGTAACACATGTACAGAGGCTATACTACATGTACAGTGGATACACAACACGTACAGTGGATACACTACACGTACAGTGGATACACTACACGTACAGTGGATACACTACACATACAGTGGATACACTGCACGTACAGTGGATACACTACACGTACAGTGGATAAACTACACGTACAGTGGATACACTACACGTACAGTGGATACACTACACGTACAGTGGATACACTACACGTACAGTGGATACACTACACGTACAGTGGATACACTACATATACAGTGGCTACATCAACAGTACGATGCAAATAGCATGATAACAATACTGCGATATAGCGTCTTGGTATCGTCATCGTAATCCTGCTATTGTACTATCACCATCGTTGTGTCTTTATCATACTATTGCGCTGTGGTAGTATCGACCGTATAACAACATTATAATGGCCTTAACAGAACACCATATATAGCTTCCTGCTAAATTTTGGCTTACATCAAATCGTTTGTAGTGCACCGTACCAGCACATTTCTCTAAAGATACATTAATGTAGATGTGCCCTTATTGAAGCCCCATGTAAAGCCAATGGAAATCAAACAAACTATCTAGCTAAAAAACATGAAGTAACCAACAAAAATATTCCATATCCAGGTTTCGAGTATCTGTATATAAGTATACTGCCAGCATCAAAACGAGAAGTAGTTTGTGAATAATAAACACAATTTGACGTCTAAACATGTAAACACACTGTATACACAGGTGTGTAATGAGAACATATATACGTTGTACATGAAAACAGCCGATTGTACCTCTTATTTTCTTAATACAATTGAGTGTGTAAACTTTATGCTACATGTAGCAGGACAAGCAGCAATAAATAATAAAAATGGGAACATGGATTATTTTTGTAAGTAATCTTTTGGTATTTGAGCTAGATTTTTGTTCGATTTCCATTGACTTTACATGGTATACAGGTACACCAACCTTAAGCACTCCTGACCTTGCTACATACATGTACTACTGAAATATAATATATGATTGGATGAACGAGAACTGTAAAACAACATTTCGACCAAACAAGATTCTTAGACATGCCAAATGACTATTTAGTACTAAAACAATATATCTTATATAATTTATATGATACCATTCATATATCGTTATATATACCCATGTTTTAAATAGTGTATATGGTATCTCATGAATTATATGAGATAAATAAATTATACAAGATAGTTTATGAACTATATGATGAGATATCTTGTTTAATTAGAGGTGTATGCCCGCACATTAGGGTGCATTGTTTGAAATATTAGATATGCCATTAATACATGCATATACATACGAATAGCATTTAACTTTTATAACCTGGTACACTCAATGGCATTATTTTGCCTTAGTTAATTGTGCGACGGATTTTAATATGTTTGAGATCAGATGAAGTAAGCACATTTTCTCAAAATATTAACAAAAGTCAATATTCGTTGAAAATAAGTCAATATTTATTTGTGCAATACTATTTCCGTTGCACAATAATTATACTTTATGAGATATCGACAGAAGTCATATACGTAATTTATTTGAATAATTAAAATAATTAAAGTTAATCGCAAGTTGTTCACTGTATGTACATTGACGCGCGTTACTCCAAACACAGTAGTGAAATATAAGTTAATATTTTGTCAAAAAAAAGGACACTTTTGATGTTGGGAACATCAAGAATGATTACATAATTAGGTATCCGTTTAAGTTCCATCGGGCATGTACCTTAAATAAATAATAATTTGGCGTGGCATACATATGAAGCGAAATTAACCAGTTTGTAACGTTATCACTTCACCGTCAATGGCTTGTGGCGTTTCTAGCAAAGCTGGTACATTACTTAGGTCCCCGAGTAGCTTACATGCGCTATCTGCGTAAGTAATCCAATTTTTCAAACACAAAGACATGTTTGGCAACTGATTTAGTAAACGAAACTAATATATACTGCCTAATAGATGCATGTATATCTCAAATATTGAGAATTGTCTCATAATCATGATTATTGCAATGTGAACACCACTCGAAACTTGTTTTGGTGCCACCTCCAAGCAGAAATGTAAACATTGACACTTTCAAATCTAATTTTAATGCTCATAGCAAAGTATACTCTTTTTTTTCGACGATATAAAGCTATGCAAAATGAAATTATCCACCCCATCCAATGGCAATCTTCATCAACCTTATCATTCCATCAGGTTCTTTCACGCCTCGTGGCAGCTCAAGTGATAGGTTGCACGTGTGCGCAACCGGTAATCTGTTTACCATAGCGTTGTTTGGCACGAAGTCAACTTCCAACCCTTTATGAAAGCCAAGGGGTGGAACTCCTTCACTGCCAGTCCAGAATGCAAGGACGTCCGTCACCGAAACTGGGAATGACTCCGCTGAAATTTCGAAATATAGCGTATACATTACAGAACTTGTAAAGTTGGACTAGATGGAACTCATTATATTTGGTCAGGGGTAAAGCAATAGTTTGCTTACATACTAAACTTTTTTACTATACAGTTGTGCATGTTTTCAATTTATGTGCCTATGTGTCCCGTTTTAATGTTGAGTTACGCGTAAGCAGGTGCTAGGTGGCGTCTGTGTCATGGTCTCTGAGACAAATGAACGAACAAAATCAGACACTGTTCGCGACTTCTTTTTATATACTAGTGGTGTTCAGTGGTTTACAAGGATCGCTCGACTTTGTTACGTTACTGTATACACATCTAGTTTGAGTTATGAAGGAAAGATAGATAATCTTACCATCACATTCTTGCAAAAAGCATTCAGAGCTGTACATGGTATCGTCCTCATCATGTCTATCGTTATGCCCCACCTCTTTGAAGTTGGCAGTGTACAGGCTTCTCAACTTTTTAGACGCGAGTTTCTCAGAAGACGGTGAGAATAATGGCAGCAATGCTTGTGTGTGTCTTTTCATGAGTTTGTGGAATCCTCCCCCAGCGAATCCAACCCCTCTATGTATTGGGCGATCTCAGCATGAACACTAAATAACAGAAAGTTAATTCACATATGGGTAAAATAGAGATATAAAGCCTTAGGGGGCCAATGAGCAAGGAAAAACAATACAACCATAGATAACCATGGCATATGGGCACAACGGTACAGTCCATTTTTGTCGCACCTGTTTTAGCAGAGGCGCGACTATAGTCGGCGCTTTTTCCGTCGTCCGCGTCGTCGTCGTCGTCGTCGTCGTCGTCGTCCGCGTCGTCCGGTTTTTTTGTAAGGCAAATGCGTTAAAGATATTGTTTTTTCACAATATCTCTTTAACCCCTTGCCAGACATTGATAATATTTCACATCAATGTTTGTCTAGCGATGATGCTTCATTACGCACACCCCCACATCCAAATTTTGAAGGTCAAGGTCATTTATTTCCTTGTAATGTTCACCGGTTTTGTAACAGAAATGCGTTAAAGTTATTGTTTTTTTCACAATATTTCTTTAACCCCTTGCCAGACATTGATAATATTTCACATCAATGTTTGTCTACGGATGATGCTTCATTATGCACACCCCCACATACAAATTCTGAAGGTCAAGGTAATTTATTTACTTGTAATGTTCACGGTCAAATGCCTCGGCAGGCGCGACACCGCTTCCGTGGCGGAATTCTTGTTATAGTAAAGAGTTTATCGTAATTGACCACACAAATCTGCTAGTCTTCCCATTTCTCATGGTAAATATATACTATGCAAATATTTCAAACATTATTTTTGCATGTATTTAGCCATATCCGTAGACCTGCATCTATAGTTAGTAAGATGCATCCATCTTGTGCAATGTTATAATTTGATAATGAAAAGCTCGCACGGAACGGTGAAATTGTGTGAAAAGATAGCGAAATCTCTACAGAATTTCCAAACAATATTTACCTTAGGAAAACATGGTTCTTGATCAGCTGTTGTGTCATCTGTTTTCTCATGTCCAGTGTAAGTGGTATCTGGACAGGTCCCAACCCAGCATCTATCAGCCAATCAGACATACTCAGTATAACTGCCTCGGGTGCGTCATTGACATGTGAAGTAAGAACATATGTTAAATTTATGCTGCGAGTATAACGTATTATGTAGACACCTATGCATTTCTTTTGATATCAGCTACCTCCCTGATAGTTTGATCCGGTAAGTTGTGTGATTTCATTAACAAGAGGCCCATATGGGCATTTGTCGCTCACCTTATTAGTACGTTTGAAATCCTTTAAAATAACCATTTTTTACCTTTCGGCATCCATCTTGGATGGCGTAATCATCTGAATTTTACACACAAAAATTCTCCAGAGTGATCGTCTTGTCGATACCTACGATTTGATATATGACATGACAATATTCGGTCAAATGTGAAATTTGACCCCTACTTGACCTCTCCGGGCCAACACATTTTGAACTGAATTACGCAGACACAAAGAAGGGACGTGCCGTCGCTCTGCCTGGCTGGTATACTGGCTGGTGTACTGGCTGGTGTACTGGCTGGCTGGGACTACAAAACACCAACGGTGTTGTTATCAGAATGTAACGTGTTATAGTCTCAATAATAGTCACAGTAGTGCACATGAAATCAATATCCTGATTGCATGGCAATACTAAACCTCATCATATATTACAATGATGAAACATGATAATATGCAATGTACACAAAGATATTTTCACTAATTGGAAGAAGGGGGCTGATGGAATTCATAAGTCGGAAAATGCGATATAACACATTAATGAACAGCCACTATATTAGTGTACCCAACGATATACCTCTTCACAGCCGTACATGTGAATACAGACGTCATTCACAGTTATTTACCATTAGTAAACAAACATTTGATTGCGACAGGCCTTACTTTGATCAGACTGCCCGTGGCCAACTGCGCTAACTTAATAAAGAGCAACTGTGCCAAGTATTCTCCTTTGCAGATTCACAGTATTACATTACATTACATTACTAATAATAAACACTGTATACTCTAATCAGACTGTAGGATTCCACAGGATGACCCAAAGCATCAGTGATTGAAACAAATTATACTTCACATCATGTCCTTATTGCAGCTCACTGATGTATAAATCAGTGCACTTAGAGCAGAACTGTCTGATCTGGCCATCCTGGTCGCAATAGCATTTACAATATTTACAACACACTGCGAACGTAATACGACTTAATAAAATGAATGTACAGACGACTGGGTTAGGAGTTAACATGTGTTTCCCCATAGAGTAATGAAAGTCGTCCAGAAAATTCACGTTACAATTGTGACATGTTAAAATTGGCAATATTCTAATGTATTGTACAGGGCGCAGACTGATATTCGATTGAATCGTAACATAAAATGCATGGCTAATGTTAGTGAACATTTCAATCAAGTTCACCCTTCGTTTTACAAATACAATAAATTGCTAATGCAATTAGTCAGAGTGACATACAACAAAAACACATGAGAATAATATGCCATTACAATACTCACGGAATGCTCCCACCTGCCAGTCCTGTAATCGTTATTATTTACACGTAAGCACGACGAACTGATTAATCAATAATATTTGATTAAGGGAGATAATCTACATCAGCGGATACATGCCATACGGCTTTTATTGACCAAGCGTTTTGTCGAAACGGGGCCAAATAACTAAGGTAAATTAAATAGTGCAGTATTAACGAGGATACGATAACACTGCGTAGAATGAAATTGAATATCCGACTGATAATATATGGAGCTACAACGAATATATACCCCCACCCTAGTGCATGACTATCCCGTGTAGTCTGCTTGTCAATGTAAAACTTATGGGCCCACATTTGGCTTACAATTTTACGTAAGTGGACTAATGATCTGATAGTCAGTCTAGCTCATGAGATATCTGGTGAATTAGTCCGAAATACTTCAGTCATAAATATGACTTACTAGGTAATTAGGCTAGCATCTAAGTCTGCATATACAGTGTAGATCACCCAGATACGACCAGTGCAAAATCTAATACTGGTGGTCCGTGCGCGGTTTCGGATAAAGCGCTATTCTCTCCAGCGGTATACTCCACGGGCGATATTATACACACCAATACCTATTCGACCGTCTTGTACTAGAATATTCGATTACTGCTCTAGACTATGTGACCCGTGTTACAATTAATGGATGATAAAGAATATTGTCGGCTACGATTCGTGACAATACTCCCCCTAAATAAAAGTGTGAAACACTTAGCGGTAATCACGAGTTGTACCGACATTGTTTACCTATATACATATATATACATCCTACACAACTTATACTATTTGGAGCCCAGGATCTCGGCTATGGTGTGCGGTCTATGACTTAATTCGATCCTACTCAAATAATCTGCACCACATTGTCTGAGCTACGGATGACTCCGATCGCTATTCGTCCATCTATGGAATAACTTCCGTCTTCTCTCTGCGTTCTTCTTCCTAACTCGCACGACTGGGTATGAACATGGATAATTAGAAGTTTCGAATACTCCTAACTGCCAAATGTCTTCTGCCTCATATCTGTCTATGTCACGAACTCTGTACGGGTTGGGATAACCTTTTATCCGTAATGGGTCTGAGGTAGACAATTTAATGTCATGAATCTCTACATGGGTGCGCCCTGGTCTATCAGTCAGTACGTGCTCATACTCCTTAAGCACCCTTTGTACTTCAACATTTTGGTCCTTGGACAACCCTGGGGCTAAGTCCACCCTGTATATCGATTCCTGTGTCCCCATTGGACACGTCATGTGCTCATCGGCACTACACTCCCCTGTACCCGAATTCCCGTCAGTTATGTCGTCAATTACCGCCGTGTTTATGACGGCTAGTATCCCCTTCCCTGAGCTTTGAGGCGTACGCTCTTCATAGCGTTTCAATATGTTCACATGAAATGTTTTCAGTTTCCCCTTCATGTCGATCCTATAATCCCAGTCATTTAGTACCTCCACTATAGGGTATGGACCTTTCCATTGGAGTAACAGTTTGTTCCTATCAGTGGGGAGTAGTACTAACACCCGGTCACTCTCCTTATACTTCCGGTCACGCGCTTTCCTGTCATAGTACTTCGCGTACCGTTTACTCGATTTCTTGAGATTTTCTCTCGCGATTTCACATGTTTGCGCGAGTTTCTGTCTAAGATCCAGTACGTACTGGTATGTAGTGTTCACGCTTTCGTCAAGTCCCTTCTCAGACCACAGATCCTTGAGAACACTCATAGGACCTCTGACTGTTCTCCCATAGAGTAGTTCGAATGGGGAGAATGCTAGGCTCTCCTGTGGAACCTCGCGATACGCGAACAACAACGCGTTAATGTACTTATCCCAATCTTTGGGACGCTCGCTTGCCATGCGTTTAAGCATCTGCTTCAATGTACCGTTGAATCTCTCCACCAACCCGTTGCACATAGGATGGTAGGGAGTAGTTGTCTCAGTGATAATAGCCTACTGACCTCCCGCATTACGTTCGATGTAAATTGAGATCCACAATCAGACAATAATTCCTCAGGAATTCCTAAACGACTGAACATGTCTACGAGTGCCTCAGCTACTCGTTCCGCTTCGATACTCGGTAATGGTACTGCCTCTGGATATCGTGTGGCGTAATCTACTAGCGTTAGAATATACCGATTCTTACTATCCGTAGATGGATAAATCGGTCCTACGATGTCTACGGCTACGCGTTTGAATGGCGTGTCAATCAGTGGCATGTTGCCTAGCGGTGCCTTTATTACATGACCTTTCGAGATTGTTCGTTGACAAATGTCGCATGACCTACAGTATCGTGTCACGTCACCGGACACGCCAGGCCAGAAAAATTCTGCCAAAACGCGATTTGTTGTTTTCTTTACTCCTAAGTGCCCTGACATTATAGATTCATGTGCCACCTTTAACACAGTCTGTCTAAGTTTTTCCGGAACGACTAATTGATGGTATTTTCTGTTGTTACCTGTCGTCTCAAATTGTCGATACAGTAAATCTTTTCGGTACAGAAATGACATAACGTTACCGTTCTTAGAATACTTCACGTTTCTGTTTTTCGCGTTTGTGTGTAATGACGTTAACGTAACGTCGCTTGTTTGTTGTTCATTGAATTCACTACGCGAAACGTGCGATACGGCTTCCGGTACCCGCAGTTTCCGATACGATTCATCGCGTTTCAAAACCTGTGAACGCGTTTCAACTGCTAACGTGGTCGCGCCTTTGAAATCATTCAATACAGGAAGTTGTGACCCATCAATGTTCCCTATCGTTACATCGTACATAGTTTCATCCATGCATAACGCTTCGGTCTCTCATTTGAAAAATGGAGTGTCAATGGTGATTCTCGCTACAGGGACTTCACTCAAGTGTCTCTTGTCTACTAGCATACATGTGGCCACTCTCCTGAGAAACTGATCAGGATGTACTAGTTCCTTTCTCACTACTACGCCCGTGCAACCTGTATCACGCATCACAGTCACCACTTTCCCATTTAACAAACCTTCTGCCACTGGCAACTTCGCCCTGGAAAACTTGCATCCTGTAACCTTCGGACTCTGGTCAACTTCCTTACCTGCGCATATCATAGTGATTTCACCGTCATCTTTGGTCTGGTTGTCCTCTACAATACAAAATTACCCTGATCTACAGGTGGGGAAAAGGGGGCGCCCTCTGCCTCTTCGCGGTGGTGATAACGCCCTCTGCCCCTGCTCCTGCCTCTACTCCTGCCTCTATGTATTGCATCATCCATTTCTGGTTCGTCACCGTGCCTGCAAAGCTTACCTTCTTTTGCCCATATGCACCAGTATCCTTTTCCTCAAGGGCTGCCACTCGATGCATGTGACCTCTTCTTGGGCAGTCTGGAGCTACGTGACCTTGACCTCCACAATGGTAACATGTAATGGTACGTCTGTCATTCTCTCTGTACCTTTCCCTACTACTCTCTCTACTTCTCTCGCCACTTCTCTCTCTACCATAGTTACGAGATCTGTCATTGCCTCGATATCTCTCACCTTGACCTCTCACCTTCCTCTCATAACCTATGTTACGATTCTCACTTTTCGCTCTATTGTCTCGGTTCTCTCTCTGTACTACGTACTTTGTACCCCCTCTGGCTTCCGCAAAGAAGTCAGCTTGCACTGCCATCTCATGTACTTTGCTAACGACCTTTTCCTTTAGAAAAACGTACAAGTCACGACTGCAAGTGCTTAGTAACTGATGCATGAGCAGAAAATCTATCACGCCTTCGTAAGTACGTTCAACTTTGCCTAGTTCCAACCACCTATCAAGATAACTCTTAGCCCTGTTGATATATTGAACAAATGTCTCACCCGGCTCTGGCTTACCGTTCTTGAATTGCTTTCTAAACCCTTCTACGGTTAAGTCAAACCTTTTGAGCAAGGATGTCTTCAATGTGTCATAATCAAGAGCATCTTCCAACGATAAACGGGAGTAAACATCTAGGGCTTTGCCCCTTAATAATGTGCTAAGGTGTAATGACCACTGACCTTTCGGCCAACCTTGCACTTCCGAGTAACGTTCAAACCGTGCCAGATAACTATCCATATTGTCCTTATCCTGATCAAAATATGGTAATTTCGGACCATTTGGTATCTTATGATCGACTACTGGACTATAATTATCCGATATTCCCATTTCTACCTTCGCTATCTCAACTTTCTGTGTGGTCGTACTCCAATCTAACTTTTATCATTTGCAAATCAATTCTTACCTTTTCCATTTCTCGTTCCTCCATCAATCTGTCTGCCTCCAGCTTATCTTTCTCCATCAATCTCTCTACCTCTTTTGCTAGTCTCTCAGCCTCTAGCCTATCTTTCTCAGCCTGTCTGTCAATCTCAAGCCTCTCTTTCTCAGCCTGTCTTTCTACTAGTCTATTCTCTCTCTCTCTCTGTCGTGCTCTTCTTTCATAAAGGACCTTAACTCCATCCCAGTTAAGCCTAATTCCCTGCCTACGTCCATTAACTATTTAATGGTCGACATGATTGCCTTCTACTGTCTCAACAAAATAGTCTCCTAGTCACTAGGCGGAGTGTACTATGTACAGCTCTATAGAATACGGGGTCTCAGCACTACTGTCACGAGGACTGTGCGAGTCTCAACCCGATTCACGCCTTATTGGGTAATGTAAAATCCGGTATGTATTGTGTTCCTTCCCACCCGACTAATCCTAGTCCAACACGTATTTACACTGGTGGGGAATATAAGTTATATGTCACCGTCTCACCTATCTCATATTGCGTTCCATATCGTGAGGAAATTTGGAAAATACGTCACCTTCCCACTAGACTGGTATTTACAAGTATGGGAAATTTCCCATACACGAATAATACATTAGATAGTCAATTGTGCTACAGTCATAAAACGATTCACCACACACCAACAAAATGGACCCTGGGTCTAATGTTATAACCTGGAAAATAGTGAATCTGTCTCAGATCAAACCCAACCAACAAGAACGACCCCTATTTATTTAGGGATACGCGTTGTGTCTCTTCACCGACAGATTACATGTCTTTATAATATTCTGTCAAACGGCAGGGTGAACGAGACTTACCTTAGCGTCGAGGTGTACAGATTGCCGCTCGTCTTGGTGATGAGGCTATTACCTGTACATGGCTCGCAGATCCTGTGGTGGGTTGGAAATTATAACGGGTTATATTACAAGATAGTCAGTGTAAGGATTGGGGTGTATATCTCAGTAAGACGGACAGGGGTAACACTTATCCTTGTTGTAATCCCTATGTTTACATGTAAACTTTACTTTTAACGGACGTCTCGGACAAGAGTAAACCTATCTCATCTTACTGATTTTCATCAGTATGACCCTGTGGTCCTCTCCACACCATTCTTGTTGTTCCCAGTATACTATAACCCCACTTCTGACACCATTTGTCACACCAGGGTGACACCGAGCTAGTCTACTGTAGGGACGGAACACCAAGTACGTTGTGGACAGAGACAACAAGGTATATTTTTACAAGTATGATATATTTACATAAATGATAAACACAAACAATAGATGAATATGTCAGTACAGACAACGTCCCCTAGCAGCCACCGCCACAGGCCCTTGCACAACCAAGGCACATCCTCGATTCTGGAACAGGTAGGTAAAGTCAAAAGTAAACGTCATCATCATATGGATAAATATCCAATGTTAGAGATCATCTAAACAACTCCGGCTTCCGCCATGATGGGAGTGACGTTATAATAACGTCGGAAAGTTACTGTTTCTTCGGAGATACTCAGCCTACTTGGGCGGATGGGGTCCATAACGCATCGGTGAACGTCCCTATCGATTCTTCACGTCCTTTGACGGAATGACGTCACCGGAATATGCCCCACTCGATTACGCCCTCGGTCCACGCGGAGCAGAGTCCCCGCTAACACACGGTGTCGTGTCGTGGACTCCCGAATAAGGAAATAACTCTGTGTTGCGTACAGAATTACGCAGACACAAAGAAGGGACGTGCCGTCGCTCGTGGCTGACTGGCTGGCTGCCTGGCTGGTGTACTGGCTGGTGTACTGGCTGGCTGGGACTACAAAACACCAACGGTGTTGTTACCAGAATGTAACGTGTTATAGTCTCAATAATAGTCACAGTAGTGCACATGAAATCAATATCCTGATTGCATGGCAATCTAAACCTCATCATATATTACAATGATGAAACATGATAATATGCAATGTACACAAAGATATTTTCACTAATTGGAAAAAGGCGGCTGATGGAATTCATAAGTCGGAAAATGCGATATAACACATTAATGAACAGCCACTATATCTAGTGTACCCAACGATATACCTCTTCACCTAATGTCCTTATTGCAGCTTACTGATGTATAAATCAGTGCACTTAGAGCAGAACTGTCTGATCTGGCCATCCTGGTCGCAATAGCATTTACAATATTTACAACACACTGCGAACGTAATACGACTTAATAAAATGAATGTACAGACGACTGGGTTAGGAGTTAACATGTGTTTCCCCATAGAGTAATGGAGGTCGTCCAGAAATTCTAATGTATTGTACAGGGCGCAGACTGATATTCGATTGAATCGTAACATAAAATGCATGGCTAATGTTAGTGAACATTTCAATCAAGTTCGCCCTTCGTTTTACAAATACAATAAATTGCTAATGCAATTAGTCAGAGTGACATGCAACAAAAACACATGAGAATGATATGCCATTACAATACTCACGGAATGCTCCCACCTGCCAGTCATGTAATCGTTATTATTTACACGTAAGCATGACGAACTAATGAATCAATAATATTTGATTAAGGGAGATAATCTACATCAGCGGATACATGCCATACGGCTTTTATTGACCAAGCGTTTGGTCGAAACGGGGCCAAATAACTCAGGTAAATTAAATAGTGCAGTATTATCGAGGATACGATAACACTGCGTAGAATTACCGGTCTTGGCAAGATTCAGACTTAAATGGCAGCATTAGAAAGTAACAACAACATATGTACTCACCAATTCCCAGTGAAAAACTTGCGCTCCAAAGTCACAAGAATGAAATTGAATGTCCGACTGATACTATATCGAGCTACAACGAATATATACCCCCACCCTAGTGCATGACTATCCCATGTAGTCTGATTGTCAATGTAAAACTTATGGGCCCACATTTGGCTTACAATTTTACGTGGACTAATGATCTGACAGTCAGTCTAGCTCATGAGATATCTGGTGAATTAGTCCGAAATACTTCAGTCATAAATAGGTATGACTTACTAGGTAATTAGGCTAGCATCTAAGTCTGCATATACAGTGTAGATCACCCAGATACGACCAGTGCAAAATCCAATACTGGTGGTCCGTGCGCGGTTTCGGATAAAGCGCTATTCTCTCCAGCGGTATACTCCACGGGCGATATTACACACACCAATACCTATTCGACCGTCTTGTACTAGAATATTCGATTACTGCTCTAGACTATGTGACCCGTGTTACAATTAATGGATGATAAAGAATATAGTCGGCTACGATTCGTGACAGTGGACTCCAAAACACGTCTTCTATGAATCAGGATCTCTTGTTCATCCGCAAAATCACAGCTCATTAATGTGGATGCCACCCACATTTTCAAAACTGCCTCAGTTGACTGTTGTGGACTTAAAAAAATTAAGGTGCACAGATACTACACACTTTAACAGAAGGAAATTATTTTGAATTTCAGCGTGGAAAATGTTTTCCTGTAAAATCCCAAGTGAATTGCTACAAAACTTCATCGTATGTTGACAGTGTAAGAAAGAATATACAATATTACATGGGAAACTGGATATTATTTGCGTTGCTACAAAATTTCTTTGTATGTTAGTAATTATAAGAAAGAATATACATTAGTATATACATTAGTATATGTTAAACTGGACATTATTTGTGGAGATGCATATAACATTACATAATTAGCAAATTTGAGATCAAAATTTATGAAGACTCAAATTTCCATATTGATGCATCCCATCCAATTAAAAGATACAATGATTTGCATTTTATGCAAACAGACGGCATACATGCTCGAAAACCACTTCATTGAAACACTGAAATCAATTATAAATAGCAAAATATTAATACATTACTATTGTTTGATATTGGTGTACATTGTATGTGGGTCAAAAACCTTTGTTTGTTTGCACTATGTACAGGTACATGTAGAAAAATGGCTTTGTCGAATATTGATAGACCCTGAACAAAAAAAACAGTTAAATGAGCACAACTGTGTTTCACAAAACCAATGGGTCCGATCCACCTGCGTGTTCCCATAATCATTTACATATCATTAGCACCCACTGTATATATACATATACATGTATATATAACTTACTCATCTGTTTCAATAATGCTGGCTTCAATTGCTCTTTGCAAGTCGTCATCGCCATCACTGCTGCTGTCCACGATATCAATTGCTGCCGCATGTAACCTGAAACACCGATGTTAAAATTGACAGAGTCACGTAAATGTAAAACAGTCTGTGGAAATTAATACAACATTTGTTACTACAATATGTGTGAAACAAATGATGACATAGTACATAAATATGTATCTTGTGTGTATTCTCGTACTGTACACTTATATGGCAATACTCCTGTGTGCTAGTATATTGTCTATATACTATGAAGTATAATCATTGTACATCATAAAATGCATTGAACGTATAAATGTCTGATTCATATTCATTTTCGTTAATATTTCGAGACAACGTGATTATCGCACCTGATCTCAAATTCTCGATTTCAATGTTAGAAATACTGCCAATAAGCATGATATGTATACCATGTAAAAATATTTGAACGATATTTGTGTATATTAATGCCATATCTAACATTTGAAATAATAATATGCAACCTTTAAAATAAGCCCTGTTGTGCAGGACCCCATGTTTAAAATAAAGCAATGTATACACGTTGTATAGCCCAATATAGGCACTATGTACTGTTGTACACGTTGAACCATGATTTACTAATAAAAGTTAGATAAACACATACATGTAAATATATACATATTTCTGATTTAAACTGGCGACTCTTACACATGAAATTTAACACTTTCCCCACTACACTGACGATTAATCGTACACTTCTGATACAAATATCTATATATAATCTATAAACCGTCAGTTGACGTGCAGTATTTATATCAATATCAATTATGTATTTTCATTTAAACGACCTCGCCCGGCCATACACATTACGCAAACACGTCTTATTTGGAATTAATAAATCTGTGAACTACTTTCGGCAAGGGAGATAATCAATATCACGCGAACTATTTTCATACGAGCCAAGCGGATTGTTCTGTTTATTAGTATATATAGTTTTAATCTATCTCCTGTGATATATAATGATACATTACTTCGATATGTTATGGGTACTAATACATGTTGTTTCAATAGCGTATCTCTGTAACGGTATGGTTGTAGATGGAGTTGAAAATAATTTAATAACTAGAAATGGACGCTTGTCGACATGCGCATGTGTATCCCCCTCCCCAGATACACAAGTAGTTTGAAAAAAGGGTGTTCGAGTTATGCTCCGGAGACAAAATCAGTGACGGAAAAAACAAAGGGAGATAACTAAAAAATTAGTGATGCAAGAGTTGTCATTCTTGCGTGACACACCTTTAGGGTTGTGGTCTATGCATGTGTGAAGTTTCATGAAAAATTCCAAAGGGTGTTCGAGTTATGCTCCAGACACGAAATCAGTGCACGAAACAACAAAGGGAGATAACTAAGAAATTAACGACGCAAGAGTTGTCATTCTTACGTGCGACACACCTTTGGGTCGTCTTCTATGCATGTGTGAAGTTTAATAAACTAGAAAATGTGTTCATAGAACACGGATGTCCCACATATCGCTTTGATAATAACTGAGGCCAAATTCCAAGTCAAAATTTTCTTTTACCTGAGAGTTAAAGTTTTTGACGCACCAAGTATGTGACCTTGACCCTGGGCTTGACGGGGGCAGGACAAACGTGGATTTGGCACAGGGCGGTAGAGGACCATTAGAGCACTGCATATATGAAATATGAAGCTGATCCGTGAAAGAAAACAGAAATTATAAGATATTTACCTGAGCGTTAAAGTTTTTGAAGCGCTAAGTATGTGATGTTAACCCTGGGCTTGGCGGGGGCGGGACGAACGTGGATGGCACAGGGCGGTAGAGGACCATTAGAGCAACGCATGTATGAAATATGAAGTTGATCCGTGAATGGAAAGAAAAATTATAAGATATTTACCTGAGCGTTAACGTTTTTGAAGCACTAAGTATGTGATGTTAACCCTGGGCTTGGCGGGGGCGGGACGAACGTGGATTTGGCACAGGGCGGTAGAGGACCATTAGAGCAACGCATATATGAAATGTGAAGTTGATCCGTGAATGGAAAGAAAAATTATAAGATATTTACCTGAGCATTAAAGTTTTTGAAGCACCAAATATGTGACCTTGACCCTGGGATTGGCGGGGGCAGGATGAACATGGATTTTGCACAGGGCGGTAGAGGACCATTAGAGCAATGCGTATATGAAATATGAAAGAAAACAGAAATTATAAGATATTTACCCGAGCGTTAAAGTTTTTGAAGCACTAAGTATGTAACCTTGACCCTGGGCTTGGCTGGGGCAGGACGAACGTGGATTTGGCACAGGGCGGTAGAGGACCATTAGAGCAACGCGTATATGAAATATGAAGTTGATCCGTGAATGGAAATAAAATTATAAGATATTTACCTGAGCGTTAAAGTTTTTGAAGCACCAAGTATGTTACCTTGACCCTGGGATTGGCGGGGCAGGACGAACGTGGATTTGGCACTGGGCGGTAGAGGACCATTAGAGCAATGCGTATATGAAATATGAAGATGATCCATGAAAGAAAACAAAAAGTATAAGATATTTACCCGAGCGTTAAAGTTTTTGAAGCACTAAGTATGTGACCTTGACCCTGGGCTTGCCGGGGGCAGAACGAACGTGGATTTGGCACAGGGCGGTAGAGGACCATTAGAGCAATGCGTATATGAAATATGAAGCTGATCCGTGAAAGAAAACAGAAATTATAAGATATTTAACCGAGCGTTAAAGTTTTTGAAGCACCAAGTATGTAACCTTGACCCTGGGCTTGGCGGGGGCAGGACGAACGTGGATTTGGCACAGGGCGGTAGAGGACCATAGAGCAATGTGTATATGAAATAGAAGCTGATCCGTGAAAGAAAACAGAAATTATAAGATATTAACCCGAGCGTTAAAGTTTTTGAAGCACCAAGTATGTGACCTTGACCCTGGGCTTGGCGGGGGCAGGACGAACGTGTATTTGACACAGAGCGGTAGTGAACCATCAGAGCAATGTGTATATGAAATATGAAGCAGATCGGTCGAAGGATGAAGAAATTATGAGACATTTACCCGAGTGTTAAAGTTTTGTGACGGACGGACGGACGGACGGACGGACGGGACGCACGTTCCTACGAATGAATACTTGCCTGGGCCCGAAAGCAATTTTCACTGGCCCGAACATATTATACAATTATTGACTAGTAAGCCATAGAATATCAGATTATATTCTATGGCTCACTAGTCAATAATTGTTTTATTATATGATAATAGTCTGTATATAGCACTTACGACCTTATGCTACTACACAAAAATTGAAAAAGAATTTGAAAAAAAAAATGAACTTTTTTTTTTTTTTAAATTAAAAATAATAATGCTTGCTACTGGAGCCCAGAATTTTTTTTTAATAGTCCTATATTTATCTACATATATCTGCACAGGTCCACATAATGCCACAATATTTTCAACACAGTTTACGGAAATGTAATATAAATTTTTTTTTAATAATAATGCTCGCTGCTGGAGCCCAGAATTTTTGTTAATAGTCCTATATTTATCTACATATATCTGCACAGGTCCACATACTGCCACAATATTGTCAACACAGTTTACGGAAATGTAATAATGTACCTGTATAAATTACCTGTAATAAGTTAGTGGTCAGTTAAAAAATTGAAAAAGAATGTAAAAAAAAATATTGTAAAAAAAATTAAATTAAAAAAAAGAAGAAGAATAATGCTCCTACTGGAGCCCAGAATGTTTTTTAATAGTCCTATATTTATCTACATATCATATATATACAGGTCCACATATTGCCACAATATTTTCAACACAGTTTACGGAAATGTAATATAATCATTTACCTGTATAAATTACCTGTAAGTGGTCAGTGGTCAGTTGCACATGCTAGTACATGCACAGGTGGATAGTCTGTATATAGCACTTACGACCTTATGCTACTAGACAAAAATTGAAAAATAATTTGAAAAAAAAAATGAAAAAAAAAAATGAAAAAAAATAAAATGGAAAAAAAAAGTTTAAAAATAATAATGCTTGCTACTGGAGCCCAGAATTTTTTTTAATAGTCCTATGTTTATCTACATATATCTGCACAGGTCCACAATATTTTCAACACAGTATCCAATGTAGTAATTTACCTGTATAAATTACCTGTGGTCAACAGTGGTCAAGCACTGGGCATCTGCACATGCTAGCCCATGCTAGCACATGGTTCTCCCAGTCTCTATTGTTCTCTCTACAGGTAAGGTGTACAGAGCACACGAGAAAAGGTGTACAGAGCAGACGAGAAAACGGGTCTTCATGCATTATTGTCCAGTTCGTAGAGTGCGCAAAACAAAAAAGGGAGATAACTCAAAAATTAGCAACGCAAGAGTTGTCATTCTTGTGCGCGACACACCTCCGGGTCGTGGTCTATGCATGTGTGAAGTTTCATGAAAATATTCCAAAGGGTGGTCGAGTTATGCTCCGGACAGGAAATCAGTGCGCGAAAACAAAAAAGGGAGATAACTAAAATATTAGCTATGCAAGAGTTATCATTCTTGTGCACGACACACCTTCGGTTCGTGGTATAATTGAATGTGTTAAGTTTCATAAAAATATTCCAAAGGGTGGTCGAGTTATGGTCAATCAGTGCGCGAAACAAAAAAGGGAGATAACTCAAAAATTAGCTATGCAAGAGTTGTCATTCTTGTGCGCGACACACCTTCGGGTCGTGGTCTATGCATGTTTAAAGTTTCATGAAAATATTCCAAAGGGTGGTGGAGATATGCTTCGGACACGAAATCAGTGCGAGAAACAAAAAAGGGAGATAACTAAAAAATTAGCTATGCAAGAGTTGTCATTCTTGTGCATGACACACCTTTGGGTCGTGGTCTATGCATGTGTGAAGTTTCATGAAAATATTCCAAAGGGTGTTCGAGTTATGCTCCGGACAAGAAGTGTCTGCGGCGGACGCGGACGCGGACGCGGACGCGGACGCGGACGCGGACGCGGACGCGGCGCGCTGTCAAAGTATCCCCCGACGGAGTCCGAGGGATACAATTATTACGTTCAAATTGTTGCGTAATACTGATAGCACTTCTGTATAAATGTAATAGTCGTAAATGGCGCAATAGTCGCGAGGTTAAGTTCGCCGACTTCTATGATTTAATTACCGATTCCCGAAAGGGTCGGGGTTTCAAACCTCGACTTGGTATTTTTTTTTTCTCCATATATATTATTTTTGAGATTTTAATATATTCACAATTTTATGATTTTAATAAAAATATCTATAAATATGTTTTTTTTAAGTTTGCGGTACTGTCTATACCATATAATTTTTTACTGTCTCAAATCTATTTTTTTGGCTGTCACAATTAATTAATTTTCGGACAGCAAACATTCTTTTATGAATTTGAAATAATTATTGTCCTCCATCTGATCACAACGCTGTTGGAACTGCGCATGTGGCTACCACGACCAGAATTCACTGGCCACAAACACAGTAGAATTCGGCGTCTATTTATTCAATTATTATTTTTATTTTATTTGAATTCCGCGTGAGCGCTGAATTTTGTGTCAACACCATTTACAGAAAATATTGGTTATTTTCTAAACGAATATCGGAGAAATGCGGCAATATATTTTGTGTCAATTTTCAACACCATTTACGGAAAAAAAATACTGATTTTTTAAAACAATATCGGCACAACTAAATACGGTGATATAATTTTTATCGACTTTTCAACAACATTTACGGAAATTATTACTGATTTTCTAAAAACAATATCGGCGAAGGTGTACTGAACTACTTTTTGTTTGAATAACCAGCCGTCTAATAGATCTGTGTATAATCGAGAGTATATCGTTAATTGTCATGTTGTCTCCGACCGTGAGGTGTTGCGGCACACATCAAAACGACACCTCAATTTCAAAACATTGCCTAAGGGTCAGTCAACATTTACAGCTGTGTGGTGTCATCAGATCAACACCTCGTCACACACAACTGCGCATTATCGATTTTTTTCCCACAAAGCGACGTGTATTTAGAACTAGATCTGTGTAATGTGTCGGGTGTAGCCAAAGACCATACATAAATTCGTAATTAGTCACAGATGTAGCCTTAAAATATAATCGATTTCCTTAAATTACATCCGCAAGTTGACAGATATTTCAGAGCAGACGTTATCGTAATTTGCCGCTATTTATTTCCAAAATTAGCCGTATATTCTGTAAATGGCGTTGAAAGTTGACAATAAATTAAGACCAGATCAGTACGTTAAATCGCTATAGACGACAACTGACGATCCGATGAGAGAGAGAGAGAGAGAGTAATACCGTTTACGCGTATCCAATGTTAAATATACATCGTTATTTTTTTATGACTTTCGTAGTTTTTACCGAGAAATTCAAACCGTTTCTATTATTATGGAACATAATATCATGATTAGCACACCGTTTCACTAAGCTGGGGCTACTCAGGGAATGGGATCACACGATATATTGTTTACACTGGATTAATGGCGGCCCCCATGAGGTATCAGGTAAATCTTATTTTTCAATAATACGACTGTGGTTTCTTCCTTTTAGTGATGACCATGTTCAAGCCGTTAACACTTATTTAGCAGCATTACTTATGTAGTTAGTCTGAACATTCTGCAGAGAAATTTGAATTGGACGGAAGCGAGCGTTGTTTAAACTTCGTCCGGTTCATATGCACAGGTCAAAATATGAACTGAAAATGGCGCTTTGTGTGACAGAAATCCGTACGCGGACGAATGAAAAAAATATTTTGTTATAAATATCACATATAGCGAAACAGCGGTAGCATCTACTGTTTTAATAATATGCATACATATTGTAATTAATGTTTAATAGTGATATACTTATGAATAATATACGATACTATGGTTTATGCTCCAGCACTATGTTTTAAGGCTGTGTGATTTGCCTCAATATAAGCTGGATTAATTAATACTTATATTCATGCGCTTCATGAGAACATCAATACATTTAAAATATACAAATATTATTAAACTTAAAGGGGTACCGATATGAATTTTAACATTTTTAATAAATATATTGAAAATACACATTACAATCGCTTACAACATAAGTTATTGATCGAAAATAGTCACTTCATCATGACCTATTTGACCGTATTACCTATTGCGCGGGTACCTCATCATACCCCCTGTTTACATAGGTAACTGGGGGTATAGTGAGGTACGTTCATTAATACAATGTTTGCGTAATGATATATTGTTGTAGGTGTCACATATATGGTTATGACTAAACTTTACATATCAACATGTTTGTCAACTGCGTTTTATAGCGTGTGTCTGTTTTTAAATCTTCGGTACGATACAACAGCAACTACAACTCGCTGAAACTACAGTTACCGTGATCTCAAAGAACTAGTACTTGATGAGCCGGCTGGGTGGCTTCTTGATAATGGGTTTCCTGCGTGTCTCGGGTTAAAGGCAATCTGGAAATATAGCATACATGTATTTAAGTTGCATTAAATGCATTATAGTTCTTATATCTAATATACCACTATTATATACATATCAATACCATATGTTTTTGTATATATATAGTATGCACATACATGAAGGTACAATATTCGTACATACTTAGGATTAGGATTAAAGAACAATGGAATGAGTACGATGTCTCAAAAGTTACAACGTTGATTTGAGTTCATTCCTATTAGTTTACATACTAGTTATATATTATGGAAGACGTTATTCTACTCGAACAAATTGCAGTGATTTGAGCATGGTCGGTTTCTGAAATTTAGGGGCGCTTTGTCTGTAATCAATTGTAAATAACGGGTCTTACGCCAGTAATGGTTCCTTGCTCATTGGCTCCATTAGGGGTTATTTATTAGTATTTCTCTATGTATTAGTATTATGTTTATTAAACGAGTTTAGTTCCTACAAAACGAGGCTTTGTCGATTTGCTCATGAGCAAATTTGATAAATACCTCTGGAGTCCCCGAGTCCAACCAGTTGAATGTGGCGTCAGAATCTGAGGAGGACTGTGTCGGCTGCAGGTCGGCAGATAGTGGTGCCGCTGCGCAAGTGCAGATAATGGTGCTGGCTGCGCAAGTGCAGATAGTGGTGCGGGCTGCGCAAGTGCAGATAGTGGTGCTGGCTGAGCTAGTGCAGATAGCGGTGCTGGCTGCGCAAGTGCAGATAGTGGTGCCGGCTGCGCAAGTGCAGATAGTGGTGCCGGCTGCGCAAGTGCAAAGTGCAGATAGTGGTGCTGGCTGCGCAAGTGCAGATAGTGGTGCTGGCTGCGCAAGTGCAGATAGTGGTGCTGGATGCGCAAGTGCAGATAGTGGTGCCGGCTGCGCAAGTGCAGATAGTGGTGCCGCCTGAGCATCGCTCATTGGTGTTGGAATTGTATATAAGTACAGTCATAACATTTTGAGTTTCGATCCACTATATAGGTCTTCAATTGTCTTACTGACATCAACAGTGTCGCCTTTAAAATCTCTAATCTCGCTTACAAAATCGTTGATATTCCCAAGTTTAGATATCCCCTCTGGGAAGAACGTCTGTAGAGCAGCATCTTTAACTAGTTCAACAGTTAATGATCTCTCGAGGGACATACTTCTGGTACCCCCTCCATTTATTGACCTGACCTGCCTGTACAACCTACAGGAATGGTTGTAGTTGAGCCAGCCCATTTCAATCCGACGTGTTTTTCTCATGGCATTCTTGTTACAATTGCCGCGTTTTCGCTTCAACCCTGTTAGCATTTGTGTTGTTAAAGTCCCACACGATGTAGATCCTGTAACACGATACAAAACTCATTTGATATTTGTTCATTTGAGAACAACCATATAACTGTACAGCAAGATATATGGTAATGCACACAGGAGAACGCCATATAACTGTACAGCAATATATATGGGAATGCTCACAGGAGAACAACCATATAACTGTACAGCAAGATATATAAGAATACACACAGGATAACATCCATATAACTGTACAGCAAGATATATGGTAATGGACACAGGAGAACAACCATATAACTGTACAGCAAGATGAATGGTAATGCACACAGGAGAACAACCATATAACTGTACAGCAAGATATATGGGAATGCACACAAGAGAACATCAATATAACTGTACAGCAAGCTATATGGTAATGCACACAGGAGAACAACCACATAAATGTACAGCAAGCTATATGGGAATGTACACAGGAGAACATCCATATAAATGTACAGCAAGCTGTATGGGAATGTACACAGGAGAACAACCATATAACAGTACAGCAAGCTATATGGGAATGTACACAGGAGAACAACCATATAACTGTACAGCAAGCTATATTGTAATGCACACAGGAGAAATCCATATAAAATGTACAGCAAGCTATATGGGAATGCAACACAGAAACATCCATATAAATGTACGGCAAGCAATATGGGAATGTACACAGGAGAACATCCATATAAATGTACAGCAAGCAATATGGGAATGTACACAGGAGAACATCCATATAAATGTACAGCAAGCTATATGGTAATGCACACAGGAGAACGTCCATATAAATGTACAGCAAGCTATAAGGGAATGTACACAGGAGAACCACATATAACTGTACAGCAAGCTATATGGTAATGCACACAGGAGAACAACCATATACCTGTACAGCAAGATATATGGGAATGCACACAGGAGAACAACCATATAACTGTGCAGCAAGCTATATGGTAATGCGCACAGGAGAACATCCATATAAATGTACAGCAAGCTATATGGGAATGCACACAGGAGAACAACCATATAACTGAACAGCAAGCTATATGGTAATGCACACAGGAGAACATCCATATAAATGTACAGCAAGCTATATGGTAATGCACACAGGAGAACATCCATATAAATGTACAGCAAGCTATATGCTAATGCACACAGGAGAACTTCCATATAAATGTACAGCAAGCTATATGGGAATGCACACAGGAGAACATCCATATAAATATACAGCAAGCTATATGGTAATGCACACAGGAGAACATCCATATAAATGTACAGCAAGCTATATGGGAATGCACACAGGAGAACATCCATATAAATGTACCAGAACTATATGGTAATGCACACAGGAGAACATCCATATAAATTTACAGCAAGATATATGGGAATGCACACAGGAGAACAACCATATAACTGTACAGCAAGCTATATGGTAATGCACACAGTAGAACAGCCAAATAACTGTACAGTTATATATATGGTAATGCACACAGGAGAACAACCATATAACTGTACAGCAAGCTATATGGGAATGTAAACAGGATAACAACCATATAACTGTACAGCAAGATATATGGGAATGCACACAGGAGAACAACCATATAACTGTACAACAAGCTATATGGTAATGCACACAGGAGAACATACATCCATATAACTGTACAGCAAGATATATAGGAATGTACACAGGAGAACAACCATATAAATGTACAGCATGATATATGATAATGCACACAGGAGAACAACCATATAACTGTACAGCAAGCTATATGGGAATGTACACAGGAGAACCACATGTAACTGTACAGCAAGCTGTATAGCAATGTACACAGGAGAACAACCATATAACTGGACAGCAATATATATGGGAATGCATACAGGCGAACAACCATATAAATGTACAGCAAGCTATATGCTAATGCACACAGGAGAACATCCATATAAATGTACAGCAAGCTATATGGGAATGCACACAGGAGAACAACCATATAACTGTACAGCAAGCTATATGGTAATGCACACAGGAGAACATCCATATAAATGTACAGCAAGCTATATGGTAATGCGCAAAGGAGAACATCCATATAAATGTACAGCAAGCTATATTCTAATGCACACAGGAGAACATCCATATACATGTACAGCAAGATATATGGGAATGCACACAGGAGAACAACCATATAACTAACTGTACAGCACGCTATATGGTAATGCACACAGGAGAACAACCATAGAACTGTACAGCAAGATATATGGTAATGCACACAGAAGAACATCCATATAAATGTACAGCAAGCTATATGGTAATGCACACAGGAGAACATCCATATAAATTTACATGAAGATATATGGGAATGTACACAGGAGAACTACCATATAACTGTACAGCAAGCTATATGGTAATGCACACAGGAGAACAGCCATATAACTGTACAGCTATATATATGGTAATTCACACAGGAGAACAACCATATAACTGTACAGGAAGCTATATGGGAATGTACACAGGAGAACAACCATATAACTGTACAGCAAGATATATGGGAATGCACACAGGAGAACAACCATATAACTGTACAGCAAGCTATATGGGAATGTACACAGGAGAACCACATATAACTGTACAGCAAGCTGTATGGTAATGTACACAGGAGAACAACCATATAACTGGACAGCAGGATATATGGGAATGCACACAGGAGAACATCCATATAACTATACAGCAAGCTATATGGTAATTAACACAGGAGAACAACCATAAAACTGTACAGCAAGATATATGGGAATGCACACAGGAGAACAACCATATAATTGTACAGCAAGCTATATAGGAATGTACACAGGAGAACCACATATAACTGTATAGCAAGCTATATGGTAATGTACACAGGAGAACCACATATAACTGTACAGCAAGCTATATGGTAATGCACACAGGAGAACAACCATATAAATGTACAGCAAGATATATGGGAATGCACACAGGAGAACGTCCATATAACTGTACAGCAAGATATATGGTAATGCACACAGGAGAACCACATATATCTATATAGCAAGCTATATGGTAATGCACACACAGGAGAACAACCATATAACTGTACAGCAAGATAAATGGGAATGCACACAGGAGAACATCCATATAACTGTACAGCAAGATATGTGGGAATGTACACAGGAGAAACGCCATATAACTGTACAGCTATATATATGGTAATGCACACTGGAGAACAACCATATAACTGTACAGCAAGATATATGGGAATGCACACAGGAGAACATCCATATAACTGTACAGCTATATATATGGTAATGCACACAGGAGAACAATCATATAACTGGACAGCAAGATATATGGGAATACACACTGGAGAACAGCCATATAACTGTACAGCAAGATATATAAGAATGCACACAGGAGAACAGCCATATAAATGTCCAGCAATATATATGGTAATGCACACAGGAGAACAATCATATAACTGTACATCAAGATATATAAGAATGCACACAGGAGAACAACCATATAACTGTACATCTATATATATGGTAATGCACACAGGAGAACAACCATATAACTGTACAGCAAGCTGTATGGGAATGCACACAGGAGAACATCCATATAACTGTACAGCAAGCTATATGGTAATGCACACAGGAGAACATCCATATAAATGTACAGCAAGCTATATGGGAATGTACACAGGAGAACATCCATATAACTGTACAGCAAGCTATATGTGGAATGCACACAGGAGAACATCCATATAACTGTACAGCAAGCTATATGGGAATGCACACAGGAGAACAACCATATAACTGTACATCAAGCTATATGATAATGCACACAGGAGAACATCCATATAAATATACAGCAAGCTATATGGGAATGTACACAGGAGAACATCCATATAAATGTACAGCAATATATATGGGAATGCACACAGGAGAACATCCATATAACTGTACAGCTATATATATGGTAATGCACACAGGAGAACAACCATATAACTGGACAGCAAGATATATGGGAATGCACACAGGAGAACAGCCATATAACTGTACAGCAAGATATGTGGGAATGTACACAGGAGAACGCCATCTAACTGTACAGCTATATATATGGGAATGCACACAGGAGAACAACCATATAAGCGTACAGCAAGATATATGGGAATGCACACAGGTGAACGCCATATAACTGTACAGCGAGATATATGGTAATGCACACAGGAGAAACGCCATATAACTGTACAGCAAGATATATGGGAATGCACACAGGAGAACAACCATATAACTGTACAGCTATATATATGGCAATGCACACAGGAGAACAACCATATAACTGGACAGCAACATATATGGTAATGCACACATGAGAACGCCATATAACTGTACAGCAAGATATATGGGAAATCACACAGGAGAAACGCCATATAACTGTACAGCTATATATATGGTAATGCACACAGGAGAACAACCATATAACTGTACAGCAAGATATATGGGAATGCACACAGGAGAAGAACCATATAACTGGACACCAATATATATGGTAATGCATACAGGAGAACGGCCATATAACTGTACAGCAAGATATATGGGAATGCACACATGAGAAACGCCATATAACTGTGTAGCAAGATACATGGGAATGCACACAGGAGAACAATCATATAACTGTACAGCAAGATATATGGGAATGCACACAGGAAAACAACCATATAACTGGACAGGAAGATATATGGGAATGCACACAGGAGAAACGCCATATACTAGTAACTGTACAGAAAATAAGGATCAATCTGTGTTGTTAGAATGTTTTTTTATGTTTCATGCCTATTTAGCATGTGCATGATTTGGGACGTTATCCAATCAAATCGGTATTGCGTTCTTTTTAACTCCTTGACCATGGAAACAAATACATCTTCATTGTCATTGTAATATGTTTAATAACACAAAATATATTGAAATTTAGTTTTGGGCTAAAAAATAGATGTGGGACCAAATAGTTTTATGTTACGTTTTTTAACATACATAGTACGCCCCAAAGAACAAACAATATCATGGCGTACGAATGTTGTTGGGGTGCACGGGGGATCCTGCATCACACAGCCTATTACAGGAAACATGTACAGGAATGCATCCACTCTGGGGAGAAACCGCACTAATGTAACATTAGAGTTTTTTTATATGTGATATAGTTACTTCCCCTGTGAAATCACTTCTATTTAGTACTATAGATTGTCCATTGTGTCATATAATAGACTAGAAATGTGGCCTTTCGGCACACGAATGGCTCTGCGGCCGTCTTGACCGTAAACATGAGATTGAGAAACGTGCACTTAGATTTGTCACAAAAATACTAAGTAAACATTTAAAGGTGAAATGGTCATGATCAAATGTCAAGGTCGTAGTATTGGTGGGTGGTGTATGTTCGTATGTATCAAGTGCACAAATAACAAGAAGACGTGAGCCAAATATGAAAACATTCCATGTAATGGAGGGAAACAGAAGTTACAGCAGACTGAAGAAACTTGGTCGCAACTACTGATTATGGTTGGGCAGGGTTGGAGCATCTTGTGCATGATGAAGCACGATGGTGATAGAAGGCGAAGGCATAAGCCAAATATGAGGGCAAACAGAAGTTACAGCAGCCAGGAGAAATTTGGTCGTATTTAATGAATACCGTACATACGGACGGTCGGACGGACATGACTAACGATATATGCCCCCGTCCGTAACATTCGGTACCGGGAGGGGGCATACAAATTGTAACGCATCAATGACTACGGATGCACTGTTTTATTCTATTTAAATCTAAGTGTACATCACTTTGACAGATTGTTGAGAGATCAGACTAAAACGGCTAATTATTTAATGAAAATGTTACTAACCAGAACTGGCGGTTGGTTGCTGCTCTCTCTTAGTCACACACCTTGCGAATGCCATCAGCGCCACTCGATCACCATATGCTGGTAAATATCTGCCCAATTCCTGGTCTGTCATGACCAAAACAGCATCATAATAAATCTGCAAAAATAATAATCAAAGTACTAAAAGTACTGCAATATGTTATCTCCACTTTAATACCACTACAATCATGGAACATCTCCTTTTTGGATGTATACATTCACTTTCTATTGAATTTTAGAACCAAATGTCTCAGAAAGAGTTTTGTACGTGTCGTAGTTTGCTATGATCCGTTTGTTTTGTCTGGATTTGCTGGCTCTTTGGTCTTCTATATAAGCATTATGTCTGCACTATTCAAGTTTACTATATACGCATTATGTCGGCATTTTTCTCGATACTGCTGTACATGTATGAGTCTTATGTCTGCATTATGCAAGTTTGCTGAAATAGCGAACATTGTAGTCCTGACTGCACTGATCTGAAACTTCTTGGATCGCACATGTAATAATTCCCCTTTTCTCAGCTGGGGGTTATTAATCATAAAACAACCACCATATGTGCTGAGGCATATTTTCTCAGCTGACGACTATCGACTATTTTGTACCTTCGGTTTTCAGCAATATTTATTGCAAATTACAGTTTACACGAATTTAATGAAGCTATAATTATGCATGTATTCTCAATGTTTATATCAACTTTTGACTTCATTTAAGGAAAATATATTAAAGTTCGTAAAGATATTTAATGATTTTCACTTGTCCAAAAGTACAATATCACCGTCGTCGTAATGTCCCTTTTATCAGCCTGTTGCCATATAATATCACAGTTTCAACATTCGTTTTCGGCGTGTAGTTACATCGAGTCCGTGCGGGCGTTAAATGAAACAATACATAGACAGTAGATAGCGATTCGTTATCAGTATGTGGCGAATCGTTATGTGGCGAAATGTTACTGTGGCTAATCGTTATATTTATTACAATTTATAGGAAATTCAAAAAGGGTGCCATAAATCAGTTCTGGTGCCGGCTTCCGATCGGCGACAGCTTCCGCTTGTAGAAATTGTAAACCGTCTGTGTACTTTCGCATCTTCCGGAAGTTAGTTCAACACATTACGATGTAACCTGTGAGATTTGGGCAATACAAAATGGCGCACTACACACAGAATGTTGGTAACAGAATATGTCATCTCTCCAAGGGAGATAACATATAAAAACAGTTTAATACATATGTAGATCACATCTAATTTACCTAATATACATACGGAGTATTTTTCTGGGTTGTTTCTATCATCAGCATTGTAGGTACATGTATGTGTGATTTCTATGCTGCTGCGTTCAACACAATTGCAAACTCTGAGGGGGCATGAAACTTGCACACATACAGGTATATACAGTCAAAGAAAAAAGAAGTATACATGACCACATTGGTTGTCAGCTCAAACACAGCGGATGAGCATGCACTATTTCGGCATGTATATACATTACTATTTAACCGTTAAAACCGGTTTAGTTCGTCGAACTGGCAAAGGTGATATGTACGATTTATTGAAAATGACACATGTCACACGAGCAATGTATCTCGTTCCACATGTACAGGCTATAGTGAAAATATATGTGGGTCCGGAAAACAGATAAAGCCATCTAGTAAATGCCCTCCGCCATGGCACGACTGACTGAAATGGAAGTATCAGAGGCCATCGGGATGTTACGAGCTGGAATGCACCAAGTCGCAGTTGCCAGACATTTAAATTGTTATCGGCTGTTGATGAAACGCCTGCAGAACAGGGTGCGTGTATTCGGGACAGTGAAAGATCGACCGCGAAGCAGCATGCCGAATGTATTGACGCCCCAGCAAGACGCATACATTATAGTGAGTCACCAGCGCAACAGATTCAAAACTGCATTAGCGACTGCACGACGAAACATTGAATCGCAAGGGTAAGTTTCGCCAATTTCATATCAGTACTTTTTGAGAAGTTTTTATGATTTCTTACAAAATGACGTGTTGCGTTATTTTCCGCGGAATGTATATATTCGCTATGCGCCAAATTCAATAGCACATGACTGTCGACAGCATAACCAAAGTTCATAGACTCTGCCAAACATCAAATACACAGTAAAATTATTTAAATATAACGAATGTTAAATAATGTATATTGTTTGCGAAGGGCCGCGCACCCAGAGACTATCCGGAAGAGTTTACGACATCGAGGCGTTCTACGACATAGAGGCGTTCTGGCAAGACAACCATATGTTGAAACAATTATGCCGATGGCCCACAAGCATTTTCGTCGGGAATGGCGTCGGCGCCGCCTTCGTACTACGCGTCGTCAGTGGGGTGCAACGTTTGTCCATGTTTAGAGTGAAATCACAGAATTTGGTCGCACGGACCTTGTTGTGCTGGATGGCAACATTAATGCCCAGCGATATATCGACCAAGTGCTAAGGCATGTTGCCTTGCCGTTCATGCGACGTCAACGTCACACATGATTGATTCAGCAGGACAATGTTACTCCACATACTGCCATGCTCACAAGAAACTTTCTCCAGCAGAATAACATGAATGTTCTGGACTGGCCTGCCAAAATTCACCTGATCTTAACCAAATTGAACAAAATTGGAGTGAATTAGGACGAGCAGTTCATCGCAGAGACCCCATACCAGCAAATGCACGTCAGCTGCGTGACGCTCTGGTTGCAGAACGGAACAATCTTCCTCAACAGTTGTCCGTCGTACAATCCATGCGACGTGGGGTGCACATCATGTATTGCAGCCCACGGTGGACATACACGATATTAACAACTTTGTCATTTTGTATTTCTACGTGTCTGATGTTCTTGCCTACGTTACCGTAATATATTGATGAAATTCAATATTTCTTTTGGAATTCTGTGTGAGGTTATATTTGCTTTACATGAACATTTATTGTTGGTGGTTTATTTCAGCACCATAACATACCAATTATTGTCCATTTATACTTTCTTGTTCCTTAAACTATAGATAAACTGTTTAGTGGTATACACTACATGTCTGCATAGACACGTACACACGCATGCACGCACGCACGCACGCACGCACGCACGCACGCACATTCGCCGCTGAAGTACTTTGTAAATATTGCGAAAGTTCTCTAGACTTAGATAGAATACTATTATTCGTCATATTGCTTGTCATTCTGTTCCCTTTTCATGTTATGTCCCATATAGACAAGATGACCGGGTAAGTGGGAGGTTTGAGGCGCCGCGCTAACCAGGTTTAACCCCCAATGGATATATCTTCACTGGCCGTTCCCAGGCGCAAGCCTTGCTGTCGTGACGTGTATTATTGTTCCAGTGTTGTAGTTTTTATTTCCAATCGTAGTCATATATAAACAAACAGTTTCAGATACATGTAGCATGCATTAAAGTATACGAACATAATTACATCACGTGTTTATGTATATATGCATACATTTGAATGTTTTCTATTTTAAGAATGTCCTAATAAGAAATAGAAGAAAGAGAAGAAGGATAGTAATACTAGAATAAGATATATTATTGTTCCTTTATATTTCTATTGGGACACTTGTTACTATCTTAATGATTCTTTGAGGGAGCTATTTTGTGGAGCTTTTGTAGTATGTTGAGTTGTTTTCCTATTTTTGTAAAATATTTCTTTCTTTTTTTTTTTTGGGGGGGGGGGGAGGGGGGGCGTATACCACTGGTTGTGGAGTGCATTTTGCCATGTTGAAGACTCTGTACATGTAACCACCACTGATTATGTACATGTATGGACGTAATGTTGCTTTTATGTTTACTTTAAACGATATTTAATAAATAATAGTACATGACAATTATATTCATATCATTCACAATCATGGGATTTGACTGAAAGCATGCTGTTATGTTTGTCATTGCTCAATGGCCTCTTAGAGTGTATTACTCTATTGCAGTGCTAATATACACAATGCTAATGTATTGTGTATTGTATATGTGTGCGAGTCTTCAAAATCGGGATAAAAATATTATATTAATTGTTATTAGTCTGTAGCCGTTATTCTGTAATTGGACAGATTTTAAATAAACTTAGATTTACCTTTTCCTCTGCCAATGTGTCTATTAATGGCTGGGACACACCACGAATCTTCAGAAAATCTTCTAGTGTCTGCATGGCTGCAAAAACATAAAATTGACAACGTATACTTTCATAACTATTAAAATTTGTGACGCTGCAGCGTGTAATTGTAATTAAGGGGAGTAACTTTTGCGTCTACATAACCACTCTTCGTTACTTTAGCACTTTGGATTAAGCTTGAACACGGTTTAAGTATAGTACGTTGAATTCATGAGACTTAGAGTATATGTATACTTAACACACAATGATCCTATACATATTTACCTGGTGTCACTTCACGAGTCACAAGTCGAAATTGGAAAACGTTGTTGGAAATTGCGCGCAGCAAATACAAATGACGTACAAAAGAAGTAAGTCGTGGCCACGACTTACTAAGTTGTGGCCACGACTTAGTAAAAGTCGTGGCCATGAGTTACTAAGTCGTGGCCACGACATATTATGTCGTCGCCACGACATAGCTAAGTCGTGGCCACGACTTACTAAGTCGTGGCCACGAGTTACTAAGTCGTGGCCACGAGTTACTAAGTCGTGGCCACGACATACTAAGTCGTGGTCACGAGTTACTAAGTCGTGGCCACGAGATAAAATATATGTTGGAAATGTCACCTCTATGCCACCGTACTAAAGCCAGCCAATATTGAAGCTCATCATAAATAAATCGAAGATTTAATCAAATCGAAGATTTAATCAGACACAATGCCGAATCTACCTAGCGTGGACGCCGCCATTTTGCTTTGAATGACGTCGCTAGATTTGTGACGTATAGCGAGGAAATGGCGTCAAAAACATGACGTAACGCAAGTTCAAACAATTAAGTCCAGTATGCGGTATAAATTAAATATATGATTAGTGCCGTCTATCATAAAATACATTCGGTTTCACCACGACAACTTTATTGGGGCTCGCTAAAGCTCACCCCAATAAAGCTGTCTCGGGCTCAACCGAATATATTTTATATTCGACGGCACTAACCATATATTTAATATATATTTAGCAATAGGCATACTAGCCATTGAGCTTACACTATAATAATACAACAACATATTTATCACGTAAAATTACAAGTAAATAATACATGCATATTCAACATGCGTGTCAAACTATAATGCATTTGATTCATACAGTAGCGCTTTTCTGCTCCTTACCTATTTGTATATACTAATATCGTATACATATCGTAATCGTATAGTATTGGTATATTTAATGAGCATATCGTATGATCATATAATATTGGTATGTTTGTACCGTATCATCGTATAGTACAAACGTACTATATGAATATTATACAAACATACGATATCCGTTCGTATATACGATATATCCGTACTGATATGGTATGAATATACTATACCCGAAGTGTGGCCTTTCATTCTATTGAAAACACGTCTCATTTTAAAGAAATTCTCGACTCCAAAGAGGACCAAATATTAGGGGCAGACCAAATATTAAGGCAAATAGTAGTACACGGCAACACCGTTAATATATCGTATACATTTACGGTATTGTGGTACATTTATACCGTGCACAAATCTGGTATGTTTGTACGATACAAACGTACCAGAATTATACACATGTATAAAAATCGCATAAACGTACGATTTGAATGGTATATCTATACGATATTGGTTGGTATGTACGGTACAAACATACCGTACGTTTATATTATATGCATATCGTATAGAAAACATATAATAAATATCGTATTAGTATAGTATACGTATAGTATTGGTATAATACGAATAGTTGACCTGCAGAAAAGCGCTACTGTACTCTGGCACACGATTACTTATATTATATCATGCAGTTATTTCCCTTTAACAATGCATCGTGTTTCTTTCCTGCATGTCAGCTATTATTGTATAAGGAAGTACAATTTCAGAATTTGGCTACGGGCTCGTTCGTCCTAATGACTGTTCGTCATTGAGATTGTTCGTAACAATGACTGTTAGACCCGGGACGCTTCGTCCCGGGACGAACAGTCATTGGGAAGAACAGGTTCAACGATAATACTATACCATATATAGAAATATGTTTCCGTTGCTGTGTTTCACGTTTTGCTGCCGATGAACATTTCGCTATTAAACACATTAAATATAAAAACATATTTAACAGTAAGTAATCTTTCATGAATAACACAAATGTCACTCTCTCCTCTCAACAAAAATATTGGATGAACATTTCGCGAAAACAATATTTTTCTTCGGGAATATAGATTTTTGTAAATAATTTTGGAATTTGTTGACCGATTTCCAAAATCTAACTTTTGTTTTCTGAGTTACATTTCCAAGCCATCTAGCCGGGGAGTCAAATTCATTTGCTTTTGACCCTCCTGGTCACTCCCCAGCTTCTTTTTGCCCAAAGTTAAATTCCAATAAAATCAATGGTTGATGGAATAGCCATAAGCTAGGCGGAAGCAAAACGTGGAACAAACAGTAGTTGGATTAACTAAATGCAAAAAACTAACGCACTGCTAGTTTTCAACTGTTTTCTTTTCAATAAACATATATTTCAGCGCTCCAGATAAGCTGAGTATTTGTTTTCATTCCGAAATAAATTATTCAATAATTGCTGTCTGTTATGTGTAAACAGTAGTGTGATTTTATTTTACCCAATTACAATTTCGAATACCCAATTGCTTCAGAAATGATGGAATGAAAATACTCAATTACTAATTCCTAATCTGGAGCCTGTATTTTGTTTGTCCAATGACTCATCCGAAATATGATACATTTGATACAATTGTGTTCGAATATCTGCGATGAAATGCCTTTAAAACCCGTACAAACGACGATGGATCAGGCAGATCCAAGGGATTTATAAAATGTCGGGTTAGGTCTTATGCTAACAATACAAGGAACATTACACACCTATTAATTCCATTGAAATGCATTTAGGCTCAGGTGCTTCCTATCACGAAAATATTGTGTTGACTTGTTACATAATGATAGATGTTTATACAATTTTGATTTCGAGTCCTGTGCAAATATTACTTTAAATATAGCAATTCTCTGCTACTTAGCTATGCAAATTTGTGACATACGTCAGAAAAATTGGACATAACTGTGTTTGTTACCAGTGTAGCCCCAGATCAGACTGTGCGAATGCTTTTCGCACTTTAAGTAGTCAGTGACATATTTAATACATTGCGTTAGGAATACACCTTGACGTGTATGAATTAAAAAAAAAATTGTGAATAAAAGTATATGTTGTGACCACTCATTTGAACCGTCTCGACGAGACGGTTCAAATGGTGGTCACGACATATATGTCTAAGAACAGAGAAATACATTATATAGGATTTTCCACAAACAAAAGAACGTATCCTCAGCATGAAGTATTTAATCAGAGGATATCTAAATATACACAAGTTAACATGTTTTGCATGAAATGTGCTTTTCCTTGAAATAACACGGTGAATTAAAAATCAAAATACAAAAACGTAACCAAAATATGCAAGACAATAAAGAGAATCTACAAATGTGCGTTTTCTGTCCGTTCGTCCGACCGACCCATTACACTACAAATTGGATACAATGCGGTCTAATTTGTGTCTGTGAATGGCGAACTGTGGCTTATGGCATTTGTGACCAGTGAAGTACCAGTAGCTTATTTCACAAAAATTGCAAAGCATACTTATCTAGCAAAGTGTACTTTGAGGGAGTAATCATTTTTTCCCCCAAAATGCATTATTTCATACAGAACTAACAACTGAATATAGTTGATGATTAAAAGTATGCAGGATTATTATACTGAATGTATTACATTATCACAGTCATAATGGCTGTGATAATGTAATTACATGTAATTCAGAAAATACAAAATTAAAATATAGTACACCTTAGCTTGAAAATGTGTCCCTCAACATGTACTTAGCAAGATAAATATACTTTGCAAGTTTGGTGAAATATGCTATAGATCTCCGGCATGATGACGTGGAACAGACAACAGCACTGGCTGATGATCATGTACAGTTATTGCATAGCACGGACTTTCACAGTTTAATAACGCAGTGTATTTACATTAATACAAAATAATACACTAGTGTAATAAATGTGACAATGAACCCGCCACCGAAAACATGTTATGTAATATGCAATAAATATAATCTAACATTTAATTTTATTCAATATGACATTTATTAAACTCGTCTAGTGTATTTTGGTATCGAGTTTATCAGCGGCAAGGCTAGGAAACGCGTAGGAATTCCGAGGCTCGCCGAGGAATTCCTACCGTTTCCGAGCCGAGCCTGATTAACTTGGTATCAAAAGACAGTAACCTGGTATTCTATTTATCAGGTAACTTTTTATGCTAAACAAATGAACACAGATGACTGTAACGTCACGTGACGTCATCCGACCAATGAAACGTTAGTTTCCACTTCGTTGTAACCAGGATGTTTGTATTAGGTCAATACGACATACAACAATATGTTATCAGTCAATACGTATTCGGTCAATACAGGGCAGGTTACCTGATAAATATCATATTGATACTCCACATGTATTTATACACTGTGAAAACTCTGAATAAACCCATTTGCCTCAAACTGGCCACTCATAGATCACCTGACCAACGTATGTATCCTTGGAAACGTAATTAATCAAAAGCATTGAATACATTGGCGACAAGTAAATGTAATCCCACCATTTAACAGTTGTGTCCAGATTGAACTTACGTCGTCGTTATTTCGGTTAAACACTTTGTGTAAGCATTATCAACATAAAATGGCATACATCCAAGATGAATGGCGTACATGGTGTTAGCATGGTTTTATTTTATTAAAGTTGGGGTCTCATTTTTAACCCATTGAACCCGAAAGCCCGCTGTAGCGGTTTATGCAAACAGTGCAGATCCACATGAGCCGGCCCGTAACGAGCCGTCTCATCAGGATCTGCACTTTTTGCAAGTAATTTTCATATTTCTTAGAACAAAAACACCCCCTTTTCATAAATGGATGAATCTGAAAATAATGTTGTGACCATTGGATTGGTCGGAACATTAGCATATCACAGTCCATTCCAGTTCCTTAGGGTTGAAAGGGTTAAGTCACAAACTGTTGCTGATAGGAATTAATTCCGTGTACAGTGGAGCCTCTCGACACGACAGTGTCCGGTTTAGAAAAGTTCCAATGTAATCAAGCTCCCCAGGAACAACGTTTGCCATTTTCAATCATGAGCAGACACGACAATAAAATCAATAACAGTGAAACCCATCTAAATGAAAAACAGTGGGGTCCCAAGGCTGTCCGGTTTAGAGAGGTTTTACTGTATATTAATTCTGTAACTATTCCACCAGTTAAACATTACGAGTGCCCGCTATGCAGAGCATACCAGTAGCCTATTTCACCAACATTACAAAGTATTTTCTAGCAAAGTGTACTTTGAGGGAGTAACCATTTATTTTTCCTGAAATGCAGTATTTCGTACAGAACTAACGATTGCATATATTTGATGATTAAAAACTTGCAGAATTATTATACTGAATTTATTACATTATCACAGCCAAAATGGCTGTGATAATGTAATAAATTCAGTATAATACAAATTAATAAATTTATCCTAAAATTGAAAATTTCTCAAAGTATACTTTGCTAGAAAAGTATGCTTTGCAATGTTGGTGAAATATGCTGCTGTTGCTGTGGTCTAGTGGATACGGTATCCGGGCATACTGCATAAAGTCGAAGGTCCGAGCCTCCTATCGATCTTATATGGCCAGTTGGTGAAGTTAAATGAATGCTACCAAATTGCATGCCTCCCTGAATACGGACATAGAGGAATCAAGGCGCATGATCACGTGGTTACAACAACAACAATGTCGCCCACTCCAAAGTAAGTATTATTTGAAATGTTCCTTAATATACAACACATTTTGATGAAATATGGCACAGTAAACGCGTCTTCATGAGCTGCATTTGGTGGTTGAATTGGTACTTCTTGTTGTTGTTAGTACCACGTGCTCATACACTTTGGGAATGTATTGGGAAGTACTGATATTGAATTCTACGGAGCCCAGCGGGGGACGTAGAATTCTGTTTTTTTTTAATTCGTTCCCACGAAATAACAATTCGTTCCCTCAATTTAACAATTCGTTCCCTCAATTTATTCCCACGAAATAACAATTCGTTCACTCAATTTAACAATTCGTTCCCACGAATTAACAATTCGTTCCCTCAATTTAACAATTCGTTCCCACGAATTAACAATTCTTTCCCACGAATTAACAATTCATTCCCCACGAATTAGCAATTCGTTCCTTCAATTTAACAATTCGTTCCCACGAAATAACAATTCGTTCCCACATTTGGCTCGTAGATACATATATTGTAAGTAACTGGAAAATGTGTTCATAGAACACAGATGTCCCACATATCGCTTTGATAGTAAATGAGGCCACATTCCAAAAGGGGGATATAATCCATGGCTCAGTGTCGAAGCAAACATAGAAATTTACGTTCTGCACCTACACACCATAAAGAAGCTACATACCAAGCATCAAGCCTCCAGCTATCGAAATAAACTGTGCGCATCTACTCATCAACAGGAAGCTACATACCAAGTGTCAGGTCTGCAGATATTACGATTTAAAAGTGTTACGAGTTACAAGGTAAACTTGTCAAATTGTAAGTCGAAAAGGGGGAGATAATTCATGACCCGGGGTCCGAATAAAAAAAAAACTCGAAATAGCTTTGCACATCTACTCATCATAAGGAAACTACATACCAAGTCTCAGGTATGTAGCTAGTACGGTTTACTATTTTTACGAGTTACAAGGCAAAATTGGGAAATATTCAGTCGAAAAAGGAGAGATAATCCATGATCCCGGGGTCGAATAAAAAATCTACTCATCCTAAGGAACTACATATCAAGTTTCAGGTGTGTAGCTAGTACGGTTTAAAAGTTTTACCAGTTACAAGGTTGGTGGCGGACGGACGGGACGGACGGACGGACAAAGGTAACACTAAATGCAACCTCCACTATCGTGGTCGGACATAACAATACTCATATGTAGCGAGTCATGACAAGAGCGTCCAACATCTCAAATGTTTATTTAATGAAAACAGTGTAGCCCTAATCACAGAGCGATTAAGCCCACATATATGTGGCTGTGACTGGATAAATGGGGCTTATGGTTTTTGTGACGAGTGTTGCTCCTGATCAAATAGCACACTCCTGTATTCTGACAACGGCATGTATTGTTTGTTAGAAGCATGATAGGCATTTCATTGATGGAGTGGCAAGCAATGCAGATCTTGATCAGACTGTGTGGATATGGATCTACATTGGTTGAAAAATCCCCTAAGCAAAACTTCTCCAGTCACAGCCACATACATGTATACATTGTATGTCAGTATAACTTCTGTTTCCTCTCATGGAACACCTTCATATTTCATACATGCATTCCTCAGATGACCCCCTATCATGCTGTAGCAAATGCATGACCCACCACCAAACCCTTACCACAAGGTCAAGTTCACAACCTTAGCACATTCATAAACTTAACGTTGGGGTAAATTTCTTATAACATCTGTTTCCTTTCATGGAAAGCCTTGATATTTCATACATGCTTTCCTCAGATGACCCACTATCATGCCCTTACTCCAAGGTCAAGGTCACAAACTTAGCACATACATAAACTTAACGTTGATGTAAATGTCTTATAACTTCTGTTTCCTTACATGGAACACCTTGATATTGCATACATGCATTCCTCACATGACCCTCTATCATGCTGTAGCAAATCCACGACTCACCACCCAACCCTTACCACAAGGTCAAGGTCACAACCTTAGCACATTCATAAACTTAACGTTGGGGTAAATTTCTTATAACATCAGTTTCCTTTCATGGAACGCCTGGATATTTCATACATGCATTCCTCAGATGACCCTCTATCATGCTGTATCAAATCCATGACCCAGCACCCAACCCTTACCCGAAGGTCAAGGTCACAAACTTAGCACATTCATAAACTTAACGTTGGGGTAAATTTATTTTATCATCTGTTTCCTTTCATGGAACGCCTTGATATTTCATACATGTATTCCTCACATGACCCTCTATCATGCAGTAGCAAATCCACGACTCACCACCCAACCCTTACCCCAAGGTCAAGGTCACAAACTTAGCATGTTCATAAACTTAACGTTGGGGTAAATGTTGTGTGACTTCGGTTTATTTACAGGGAACGCGTTCATATTTCATACGTGGATTCATCTGCTGACCCTCTATCATGCTGTAGCAAATCCACGATCCAGCACTCAACCCTTGTTGTGTGACTTCGGTTTATTTACAGGGAACGCTTCCATATTTCATACATGGATTCATCTGATGATACTCTATCGTAATATTGCAAATGCATGTCACACCGCCCATCCTTTACCCCAAGGTCAAGGTCACAAACTTAATAAACTTAACTTTGGGGTAAATGTCTTATAATATCTGTTTTCTTTCATCGAACGCCTTGATATTTCATACATGCATTCCTCAGATGACCTTATATCATGCTGTCGCAAATGCACGACTCACCACCCCAACCTTACTCCAAGGTCAAGGTCACAAACCTAGCATATTCATAAACTTAACGTTGGGGTAAATGTTGTGTAACTTCTGTTTATTTACAGGGAATACCTTCATATTTCATACATGCATTCATCTGATGAATCTCTATCTTACTATGGCAAATTCATGACCCACCTCCCACCAATTTCCCCAAGGTCAATGCCACAAACTTAGCACATTCATAAACTAGAAAATTACGTTGGGTAATATCATCTGTTTCCTTTCATGGAACGCCTTAATATTTCATACATGCATTCATCTGATGATACTCTATTGTGCTATAGCAAATCCATGACCCACCATGACCCACCCCTTACCCCAAGGTCAGTGTCACAAAATGAGCACATTCATAAACTTAACGTTGGTGTAAATCTCTTATAACATCTGTTTCCTTTCATGGAACGCCTTGATATTTCATACTTGCGTTCCTCAGATGACCCTCTATCATGCTGTAGCAAATCCACAACCCACCACCCAACCCTTACCCCAAGTTCAATGTCAGAATTGTAGATTGTTCATAAACTTAACGTTGGAGTAAATGTTGTGTAACTTCTGTTTCGGTACAGGGAACGCTTTGATATTGCACACATGCATTCATCTGATGATCCTCTATTGTGCTAGAGCAAATCCATGACCCACCCCCACCCCTTTCCCCAAGGTCGAGGTCACAAACATAACACATTCATAAACGTAACGTTGGGGTAAATGTCTTAACATCTGTTTCCTTTCATGGAACGCCTTGATATTTCATACATGCATTCATCTCATGAAACTCTATCGTGCTATGGCGAAACCATGACCCGCCGCCCACCCCAAATGTATAATAACATCTGTTCCTTTCATGGAACACCTTGATATTTCATACATGCATTCCTGAGATGACCCTCTATCATGCTATAGCAAACCCACAACCCAACACACAACACCTACCCCAAGGTGAAGGTCACAAACTTAGCATGTTCATAAACTTACCGTTGGGGTAAATGTTGTTTAACTTCTGTTTCGTTACAGGGAACGCTTTGATAGTTCATACATGCATTCATCCTTTGATCCTCTATTGTGCGATAGCAATTTCATGACCCACCCCCACCCCTTTCCCCAAGGTCACAAACATAGCACATTCATACATGCATTCCTCATGTGAATGGCTATCATGTTGTAGAAAATCACCAACTTAGTGCGTTCATAAACTTCCCGTTGGGCGTTGGGTTACATTTTGTTTACTTCTGTTTCCAGGGAGCGCATTGATATTTCATACATGTATTCATCTTAATATGCTATATTATGCTATAGCGAACCCACGACCCACCTTGCACCGCTGACCCCAATGTCAAGGTCCAGCGCACGCCCCTTAATCGAAGGTCAATTATATATAATAGTCAAGTTTGTTTATGCAACTGTGCCAAGTTTGAGTGAAGGCTGCCAACAGGCGAGCTTCGTTGTCTTCTGACAACTCTTGTTAAATACCTTATATCTCCACAACCCTTAATTAAAACTTCAAATAAATACACGCTGAGACCATCAAATGCCTCAGCGGGCTTGACATGCGGACAGCGGCCAACTGGTTCTCAGACACAATTACATAAACAGTCATATAATGATGCAGTCGTCATCTGCAATAGATCTTAAGTGTCTGTCTATCATTTGTTTTCATTTATTGCATACATTTGACTGTACCACAATATAATATCCTTACTTTCACGGTCACCTTGGTCACCATCTTGAATTTGAGGCCTTTATCCACGGATGTTTTCCATAAGTGATGTCGGAAGTAACTCAATACACAAACTTCATATGGAATTCCGCATCATCAGACATCGTTTTGTTGTTGTCTAATGTCTTTGTCATTTTCGGAAAATATATTTAAAAAACAATATCGGCGAAATATTTCTAACGCCTGGCCTATTTATTGTTACAGTGACGAACGTTGAAATGTCATCTCAAAACGACGATATGCGCATGGAGCCGACAGACCAATCCCAGACGGAGTACTCGATTGACCAACGGCAGACCGGGTACACCAATGGTAGCCGGTATTTCGAAACAAATAACATAAACCCGCAGTATCCGACACGTGGCGCGACTTACGGGGATGTGTATGATTATGATCAGCCGGGGACGTCGTCAATGGTCACGGTAAAGTAATGTGAAGGGAACAGTGTAGACGGCCCGCCAAGGCCAATAAAGAGCCTCCAATAAAGTTTTGATGGCATTTTTCGGTTACAAATGGGCACCCATACTGATCGACTTCTATGATATGTAAGCTGTTGGTGGGTACCCCTTGAGTGTAGACACAGATATAAACGTATAGTTTTGAAAGGTATAAACCAACCCGCTTTGAGCTCTAATTTGTAAACAAAAAAGTTGAAAGGACAATCCCTCGTGTCTTGAGTGGAATCGTGACAATTTGCTAGTTATTTATTTGAAAAGTTCGCATATGTAATTATTGTCGGCCATCTTGGAATTTAAGTTAGTAAATGATCGAATATTCAATTTTATTGACTGTCATATCATGCTATAAAATTTATTTTTGGACATACAGAGAGCAATTTAATGGTTCATATGTAGTGTCCATTTTAATGTTTATTCTTTATATTTCATTTTTGTTATTACTAACAATAATAGTACAACCATCTTCAACATTGATTTTATGAGTGATGGCTACCTATATATGGCAAACATTTGTCTTGAGCTGACCCCTAATTAATATTGAAAGGTCAAATTTGAGGGGGTACCCACCCCTATCCGAAACTTACCCATCGTGTATATAAACTAGCATGGGTACCCATTTGAAACACAACATGCCATCAACAGTTGTGTTGCATGCCCTTGCGCACCGTCTAGTGGAGTGATGGGCTCAATCCATATGAAAAAGGAAATTTCACATGGCCTTGACTATACGGATAGTGGACGAGAATTCCTTATCTCACCCTACATGTGCTTGTCTCACATCTAGCATCGATAACTATTCTAAGGCAACATTACGGCAAATGTGTTTTACAGTTACCACATTAAGTAACGAATTTGGTTGATGCTTATTGCTTTCAATGGTTGTTGACGTATTTATTATTACGTCAGAGCGTCTTGACGTCGTTTTAATTTTAATTACGTCAGTAATGTGCGACGTACATTTTGGCGTCACTAGTGCTGTATGACGTAAAACAATAAGATTCCTATTTTTACCCCGTATTTGGTTATTTGCATTCATGTTTTGAAACTATCAGAACATGCGATGTAAATATAAGTAATAAAACCATGGGCTGTTGCGTTTACTTTGGATGGAAAAACAATTGGTCTGTTTACAGTTTGCGAATAGTCCTTCAATATCCACGCACTTTAAACAGACCAAATACTTTGGTACTACAGTAAACTCAACAGTCCACGGTTTAATTCCTTAAATGAAACGGAAGGTATTCGGCCATAGTCTAGGGTCCTGATATGGTTGAGTGTGCACTAAAATGTACCCTCAGTTTGACTTCAGATATTGGTAGGTGGGTGGTCCAAGGTCTAAAAACAATTGGTCACGCGATCCAAGTCATGTGACTTTTCCCGCCATTTTGAAAAACAAAATGGCCGCCAAACCATTTTACGAAAATGTATATGTCTCAGAAGGCAAGGCATTGCGTATTTGTTTTAGCTTCAATCCCCCTAAAATATGATGCATATTATGCTGGATTGGTTCGTAATACAGGGAAATACAACTTTTGATACTAGTATTTGGATATTTCTATAGAAAAAAGGAAAAATGTAATAGAAAATGCATGAAAAAATGCTGTTTTTTCATATATGGGTTACTTTATATACATACCGAAAAAATAATACTATCAATATAGTGATATATTGTGCATTTTTCACTTCGGAGGGATGGTGTGATTGGGATTGGTGTGGTTCAATTCGCGAACACAGCTTATTTTATGAGAAAAATATGAAAACATTACCCCACCCATTTCTTTCGGACAATGCATTGAATTACTACAATATTATTTGGATATATCTTGTTAAAAATGTTATCATTCGAGATATATTTATGAAACTTCACGAGATGAGAGCAATCGCTATGAGAAGCATTATTATGTATGAAACGTTTATAGCCATGAGTACTCGTTGCCATGGTAACCGTTAACCGGACCAAAATTAGTGTTTTTTTATATTTATGTAATCTGTTCACGATTCTCACATACCTGTATACATATATAAGTGGTACTGATATCAGTGTCAGTAAGCAACGTGATTGTGTGATTGGGATTGAGATGCGTCAATTCATTAAACTATATTTTGTGTGAAAATAGTAAAACATTACCCCACCCACTTTTAAGACATGCGTTATATTATTACTACACTATTCGGATATATCTTGTTAAAAATATTATCATTTGATATATAATTATAAACGTTAAAGTATCGTAGCACAATCTATAAGAAATATGTTTATGTGCGGATGTCTTGGTGTTTTAAATATATTTAACGTTGCCATAGCAACCGTTTTTATAAAGGCCCCAAAACACAATTATTATTAAATTTCAAGCTTGTGCTTTTGCTAAACTACATGTACATATATTGGCAATTAAAAAGTATGTCAATTGAGTGACTGCCCGAACAACAATCAGCAATCTACAATCAGCTGTATGTAAACAAGAATTATGGCGCGTTATCAAACGTCTGCGCTGTTCTATATACGATATTTGCACCAACTAATTTGTGGAAAATACATATTCGAGGCTCATTACATCCAAATATACGCCACCTTACCATATACATACATGTTAGGGATACATGAAATATAACACTTACGACAATCTTAAATGTTAGAATTATTTTCATTTTATAATTTGAAAGTAATACAACATGATGGTCCAGCTCTGGAGAAACCACTCTTTTGGCTTTGCCATATTTCGCCGATAGCGATTTTGCAAAATCAAAAATATTTAAAATATGACAATGCCGACATAAATGTTGAAAATTAACCTATTTTTAAATCAATATTTGCGAAATACGGCGATACCGTAAGAGAAATTTCTCCAGAGCCAGGCCCATATATGAGACGGGTCATATGATTTTGTTCCTTCAAACAACTGCGATGTTTTATTTACAACTATTTACAAAAACTGTGATACGTTATGATGTCAGATGAAGTAAAGACTTGACACAAATTGCAGAAGACGAATATAATTTCGCATGTACTTTGGAAATGGAAATTTGTCAACTTTTGACGTCATTCACGGAACGTATGAAACACTGCAGCTTGAAGTTACAACACTACAGTGTTTAATCATATGTTTCCTAATTTAGTTGTCTATTACCTAGAAACACGTGATTAATTCCGTTCGATTGTTTGGGTTTTGGCACGAGTCGGAAGCTTCACATTTACAGAATTCACAACAACTTAAGTCAGCTACACGACATGGACACACTCCAGAGTGCGCACACTTTCCACAGGACATGGAATTGGAAAGTCATCAGGGAGTGTTACGCCTCTAGTAACAACTGGGGTGAGAACATCATCGCACAATGTGTACCCATACTCCTTTGGATCAAGCGTTCTCTCTGACGACATGGTGCATATAACCATTGGTGACATTGGAAGTATGCCCTCTGAATATGGAATCTGATGCTCGCCGATGTCGTGCCAGTCGCTCAAAGTTATTTGAAATGGTCTTATGGTGGTATTGATGGTATCTTAGTTCGTCAAATGTATCAAATGTGTCGTCTCCGGAAACAGCGCATACAAGGAAATGCTCGGCATCAGCCAGAATTCCTTCCGTTAGTGCTGTTTTACCAAAGTCTTTCAGCAGCTGGTCTGGTTCCGAAACTGTTTCCCAACTTCAGAACGGTGTGCTTAGTTGAAACTGTACTGGTAAAATCACAACCACTAAGGGAATGGATAGCTGGCAACACATCCACCATGTCATCGTTCAGCTTTGCACTCAGGGCATGGAGTGGTACTGACCTTGATGTTTTACCTTGTCCACATACGATCCAGAGCTCAATCAGTCCCAACTGTTTCCAGCTACTGTTGAAGTGATACAGCAGACAGACGAACACATCTGTGTCTGGTGATGCTACTACAATCCGTTTGAAGGAGCCAGTCGTCACTGAATGGTTTACGTGGAGTAATAATCTGTCATCAGCTTCGTCATGGTGACTGTGGAGACATGGAACATCAGTGACTGTCTCAGAGTCAATCTCTACGCATTTCCAAACATCTTCTTCGTGTGAACCTCCAAGGTAAACAACATGTGAACTGTTGATGTGATCCAGGGGGTTTGATTATCCATTTCGAGAAGAATGTTTCCCAGCGGATTTTGTTCATAGTGGATGCCCATAAAGCTTCCATATTCACCATCAATGGTGTGTCATCTCGCTTGATAGTCACTTCAATGGGATCCGATTTGCTTCTTCTCATTCGTTCAAAATCCCTGATTCCACCAGATTCATAGATGTCAAATACTATATCGATGCGTTTGGCAGACCTTGCGATTCTAGTGAATCTATCCCACAGGTTACTTGCCATATCGCCAAATGTTCTTAACTTTAGTTGTTTAACTGGTACGCTTCGGGAATGTGCCATGAAGTCCACAATCACGGCTGTCTCCTTAACATCAGATGCATATACATCGGGAAGCTGCGTAGACCCTGCCAGGTTCTTCTCTATCTCACGTTGGAGTTCTGATTCCGGCGATTTACGCAAATAACCAACTTTCGTCAGATTGAGTGAGGTGATTGTTAGCTCGAACTTCAGTAGTTCAGCTACGTCATACCTTCGACTTCTGGCACTGTCAATGTACCTTATAGCAACTTCGGTATTGGATCGGACAGTTGTATTGTCTTCTGTTCAAACCGCGTTGAGAAAAAGTTCTGGTAAGCTTCATCGCCATCTTTCATGAATTCGAAACGAACTTTGCATCTCTCGCTGTCGGCTTGGGTTCCCGTTTCAAAGTTCTTCAAAGTGCAGTCTCCCGAAATATCAAAGGGATTCCCTCTCTCGAACACATATTGCACCATCTGCTGTATGCACTGCTCATCTCTCGCTGTTGTTGCATTGGAAAACTCGTGATGGAGCGAGTATTCGTCTTCGTTATCTAATTCGCAGTAGTACCTCATCCATTGCGAGATCTGTGCTTTTTCATGTTTGACTAGGTCATGTTGAGCCACTGAATCTTTGCGACGTGTTATACATATAACACCTCCGCGACCCTTAGCTGGTTTGTTGTACATTTGTTCAAGGGCTTGATCCATGCGTACATTGCTGAACTTTCTTTTTGTCTGGCGTACAACAAAATGGCCTTTCAGGAACTCTGTGTGGATGGATGGAAATAACTGTAGCAGCTGAAGACAATCTTCATAGAATACTGAGCCCCATCGTGAGTAATGTGTCTTGTCAAATGCGAAGAATAGCGGCAGGCACCTGCCCAGTGCCGATATGTACAGCTCACAGCTTCCCTCCCTGTGTGATCTCGTCAAATCCCGTAAAAGAGGAACGAACATGGAAATAAACTGATTCCTGTACTTGAAACTTTTGCTACTCGTGACACCATGTGCAACGAAATCATGAAGGTCCTCTTTGAAGGTTTTAATTCATGCGATGCACTTTTCATATGACGACCTTGCTTCGATTTCATCTCTTTGCTTGCAGACTGTCTGAAGTAACTCTATGGCGTTGAGAAGTTCCTTATATCGCAGCATGTCACATTGGTTGACAAATACTAGCAGCTGGAGTCGCTGCATCACCTCTGCGATCATATAAATTCCGTGCATCGCCCGTGCATAGTGGCTGCCCTTTAGGATGCTATCCACTGTCGTTCAAATATTTCCCAATGCATGAGAGAAGAAGTTTCGTCATGTGGAAACCGCCAAGACCAAGAAATATATTACCAAGGCGTTCTGGTGGGAGCAACAGTTGTTCTTTGGCCTTACTGTAGACAGATTCGTCACACCAGAGAGAGCCACATTTTTGGCCTGCTTGAAGAATTGCGTCCTGGAAATTCACCATACATGTGTATATAGTGTCATACTCGGATGCCGGATATGGCAGAATCGGCGTGTAGCCTATCGACGTAGGTTCTGACTCATCAGATGATATCAAGCTGTGAAATGCGCTCCATGATGGCATCAATCCGTAGAAAACTACCGCGGCAAGGAGAATACTCAAAATATAACGATTTCCAGCAACTTACTAAAACATTAATTATATCGAAACTTCACCTAGGCATACCGATTTACTTTTTAATAAAATCTTCGAAATACCGATTAAATGGAAACACACAAAACACAACAAACATTGGAATCTTGGAGAGAGTAATGAACCGGTCTGCCTCATCCGGGCTACGGCCATATTTACAAACAAATAAAGTATTGAGGGCTAGCGTAATTATTGCTTTCTCACACTAATATCCGTACCACTTAGATAGTAATACAGGTTTGTTAGAAACATAAACATGCTATTTGAGTATAACCATACATTGATTTCGGTTTGGTTAACGGTTACCATGGCAACAACTAGTCATCACTGTAAACATTCAATACATAATATGCTTCTCATAGTGATTGCTCTAAGTTTCATGATTATATCCCAAATAATAACATTTTAACGAGATATATTTAAATAACATTGTAATAATAATAATGCATGTCTGAAAAGTGGGTTGGGTAAGGTTTTGTTTTTTTCCCCCACAATATGCATTTTTCATACATTGACGCTCCACAATCTCGATAAGAGAATCCTTCGGAAGTATTAAATGCATGATATATGTCACTATATTGATAGTATTATTTTGTCGGTACGTATATAAAGTAACACATATATGAAAAAACAGCATTTTTTTCAACCATTTTCGTATACATTTTTCTTTTTTTCTATATAAATATCCAATACTAGTATCGCTTGGATCGCGTGACCAATTGTTTTTAGACCTTGGACCACTCACCTACCAATATCTGAAGTCAAACCGAGGGTACATTTCAGTGCACACTCAACCATATCAGGACCCATGACTACCAGTATTGCTGAACTTTTAAATGTTTTAATCCCGATAATGTTTCCAACGATGTTGTATATTCCTGATAATGCCAATTAAATTCTATTTTAAAGTGAATACAATAATGTTAAGTCCTACTTTTCATATATTTTTAAAGGTTTCAACAAAATTGTAAACCAACATGAAAGTGTAAGTTATTTTCATAACGATTCGCATCAAAATGAGTGTTGTAGCACGATAAATAACAGAACTCGCTTAAAACAAATGGAAAATCAGACCAAGTAAGTATTTGTTTAATTCATTGTGTTTTCCGTTCTTTATGTATTTTAACAACGTCAAAGAAACGTTAATCAATCAACAATGTCGCGCAACGTCGCGAAAACAACACGAGGGACTAATATAATGTACTGGGATATATATACCATTATGAATGCACATGTAAGGACAGTGTACATATGCATGAATGAACCGTCGCAATATGCCTAGTTGTGGCTACTCGATGCCAATACAATTGCTCAGAACTGTGTACCAGTACATAATTTTGAATTTTGTTGACAAGGACACACATCAAGGTGCATTATCAGGTGGTTAAAACAACAACAACAATGGCTGACAGTGTCGAAAGCGCGCCCACACCAAAGTAAGTATTATTTGATATATTCCTTAATAGGCAACGGATTTTCATGAAATATGGCGCAGAAAACGCGTCTTCGTGAGCTACATTTGGTGGTCCCGGGAGATCGGCACATACTTATGTTTTTCGTTTTTGCGAAGAATCAATTTCCGTATCAGTAGACAGAAATGACAGAAGTTTGGGCCAAAGTACCGAGACCACCAAATGCAGCTTAACAAGACGCATTTGATGCGCAATATTTCATCAAAATCCGTTACATAATAAAAGAATCGTACTTTGAATCGGAGTGCTTCTGGAATTTTCAGTACGTGTTGTTATTGTTTGGACCACGTGAGCATACACCTTGGTACATGTAACATAAACAAACCGAGGATGTCCTTCGCGTTGTAGGTTGCCCAACCATGCTTGCAAGGTAATGCGCAGGTGGATACTATGAGAAAGGCAGAAGAGGCGGACAGGTGTACATCGCTTACGATTTGTTCAATATTGGCCGCGCTCTGCTGCTGCGCGCCTCTTGGAATAGTCGAAATTATCCACGCTTACACGGTATGCTATGGATAATGGTTGGATGAAGTAGAGGATTATTTCAATGTGCATTCTGAATATCCGGAAAAATCACGAGTGTGGGTTGGCGGCCGCGTAAACAACGAGTGAGCGCTGCGCGGACGCCGACGGACACGAGTGTAGCATTTCCGTTATTCAAACATATACGATGGAACTTCCTGTTTATTACATTTCGACGTTGGATACTTTTAGTATTCTTTTTAGATTATAGATACTCAGGGATCCAGATAAGGAATTAGTAATTGAGTATCGTTACTCCCTCATTTATGAAGCTATTGGCTATTTCAAATAAAATCACACTACTGTTTACACATCAACAGACAGAAATTATTTAATTTGTTTCGAAATGAAAACACATCTTGGCATTTCATTAGAATTGTCACCTTCGAGACAATTCTAATGAAATACCAAGATGTGTTTTGATGTAAATAATAATAAAAATATGCTATATTGGTGGTCTGTTTATTGTTTTCTGCAGCATGATAATGGCACAACAATTGTTCTCATTTATGATTTCAATTGTGTTTTTGGCAATTTTAATTGGGTATTTACGCAAATACGAAGTTTATCTGGAGCGCTGGATACTGTATGGTGATCCGGCACCTGTTTCACTTCAGATTCTTGTTGATGATTATGAAAGGTGCATGTGCACTCATTAGGCACACATGGTTCTTCAAATGGGAATTAAATAAGTCTATAATTATGTCACTGTGCCACCAGTTCTAAACATTATGAGTGCCTACTATACAGATATAATCATTTAGTAATATTTATTTTATTGATAGTGACTTGCAGCGGTATCAGGCTATTTTCATATGCAAATGAGGCATGATATTTATTAATTGTTTATACTAATTAAATGCGTCACCTGAAAAAATAATATTTTCGACAGTTATAAAGTATGATCATATGTACATCAAAAATAAATATGGAGAACAAATGGTACTGTCTGTTAACATTTTAAGGAAGCGCGGTTATCGCTCCTGATACCAGTGTGGAAATTTACGTCTGATATAAAATATATAATAATGCCAATCAATACGTAGGGTAATGGTGAATGAATGTTTCAGATGATGTCTCTGGTATAAATATCAATTTGTGCCTACTGAGTGGGCATTTAACTTTAACTTTAATATTTCCCTCGTACACCTGCGGTTATCCCGACCCACTTGATGCAACATTTTTCATTAAATAAAACTGATTTTCCTGCCGTTCTGTCCGTTGTTCTCTCAATAAATCTAGCTGCAGGCATGATTACAATCATTTAGAGTCGTATCAAAAGAAAGGAGACGACATCCACGGATGACTATGACATTGTTATAGGCTAGCAAACTCCAATTACTGTCTGTTTCATGAAACCTGCCCAAATTTTACGGCCATATAAACAATGCAAAAACAGTATTTTGTTCGATAATATTACATTTTATCAAAATTTACTTCGTGAAATTTGTTCAAATATTGGTTTTATTACGAAAAATTGATTTTTCAATGGGAATTTAATATGGGGTGGGGGGTGGGGGATGTGGAATAGCTGAGGGAAAAGTTTGGAAATTATTTAACTAAGAAAACAAAAGTTAAATTTTTAAAATCTTTCCACTATTTCTGAAATTGGGAAATAATTCTCCATGTTAAATCCCCATAGACTCTCTTCGGGGATTCAACATGGGGAAGATGTCCATGGGGATTTAACATGGGGAAATTGTATTTTCGTAATAACATCAATATTGGACCAAATTTCCCGAAATAAAAAGAAGGCTCATTCTTAAATTGTGCTTTAATTTTATATTATAGAAAAAGATTGTTGTGGCATTGTGTATATGGCCGCAAAATATGGTCAGGTTTCGTGAAACAGGCAGTAGTTCACTATACAACGAATTGTTAATTCGTGGCAACGAATTAATAAAAACAAGAATTATACGGGCAGTCACGTTAAACATAACATATGATTTCTACACCCCAGTAAACGTAACAGCCCATGATTTTATTCCTTAAATATATACAACTGGGCAATGTTATGCCACCTCTGTCAACGTTAACACATCATGCTTATTCACGCCATTACGGACGTCATTTGGAAGTCCACATTTTATTCATCTCAAATAACGTTGGCATAAAATACGAATACATAATTAGGGTGATGTGGCCAGTCAATCAAATTCCCTCCAGGGGTATTACACGTGACTGTGTCATATCTCATTTATGAAATGGGTTACAGCACATGCTTCCATGTGATAAGCTTCGTTATGCTACGTTGTACTACGTTGTACGACGTGGTGCTACATTTTTTCCATGTTGTGGTACGTTATGATACGCTGTGATACGATGTGATACGCTCTGCGGCAGCGAACCATAAAGAGGCATAACGTGGCGATAGCGAGGCTAGAACGTGGCGGCAACGAGGCATAACCCTTCGAAAATATACAAAACGTGGGTGTCAGAAACAGGGCGCAGCTGCGCGGCCAAGACGTGACACAATGACTGGGGCATTATCATGCATAAGAAGGAGTAGTATATGAGGATTAAAATGATACCACCTCCCTGTGGGAGCCACCAGTCTACGCGTGGTGCATCCCATCAGGAGGTGGTATCATTGTTAATCCTCACATAATACTCGGGTTTCCTCCACTGTTCGCATGGTATGGATGAGAACTTATATATATCAATGAGGTCATAGTGACGACTATATACTACTGAAGGAAACATATTGTTGTGTCACGTTGTTGCTTCCTTTTCACCACGATACACCACGCTCACGTCACGTTGTAGCCACTTTGTTTCACGTTGTGTTGAAAAGCCTACACATTTCGAAAATGTCCGAAATTAACTTTTCCAGTTCACGTTTTGTCACGTTTTATCACGTTTTAGCCACGTTGTTCCACGTTTGCTCCGTACGGGTGGTAAACGTAGTAATACCTACATGTAGCTCTCAACACGTGACAGTGTGACGGGGGGCTTACAATTTTCAATACACTGCGAAAACCAAATTTATGATATCCATTATTGTCTTGCAGGCAAGATATACGTGATGCGGAGGATGCTCGTTATAACACAAATATCGCCAAAGGATTTGCAATCGCCGCTTGTATTATCGGCATTATTTGCATTGTGTTTTACATATATTACGTGAACACCGTCATGAAGAAATACTCATCTGGACGGTCACATATTTTAGCCTTCTTTAAATGTTTGAACATTACTCACAAGCACTGGAAATATTGATGCGACATATTGTTACAAACCGGCTTATCTGCATCTACTGTCTGTTTAATGAAACCTGCCCAAATTTTACAGTCACATAATGAATGCAAAAACAATATTTTTTTCGATAATATTAAATTTTGTCAAAATTTAATAATGAGCCTTCTTAATATTTCGTGAAATTTGGTCAAATATTGATTGTATTACGAAAAAATGATTTGTCTATGAATTTAACATGGGGGATACGGAGGTGGAGGGGTTGGGTGAGGAGCAAAAAAAAACGAAATCTGGCTAGATAGCTTTGAAATAATCTAACTAAGAAAACAAGTTAGATTTTGAAAATCTGTCCTTAATTTTTTTAATTAGGAAAACTGAAAATTGTCCCCATGTTAAACATTTTAAAACCCCATAGACATCTTCTCAGAGTCAATATTGGTGTAACCTTCATGAAATAAAAAGTAGGCTCATTATTAAAGTTTGCTATAATTTAATATTATCGAAAACAATCTCGTTTTTGCATTGTTTATATGGCCGTAAAATTTGGGCAGGTTTCGTGAAACAGACAGTTCACCTAATTTTACAATGTAGAACTACGTGTATGACAGGTGTACCACAGATATTCTGCTAGCAACACCTTTATGATAACAGCACAAGTGCATACAAAAGCAATATTCCTTATTGCAATCCATACAGTATACATAGTGTATACTCTGTGTACAGGTAAGATAGCCTCAAAGTAACAAATTATTTTTCTAGTATTTTATTTTGCACAATTAAATCAGTAGGTGAAATGTTACAAAGGATCCACTATACGTGTATCATACACTGAGCAATTTTTGACGATACGAAGCACGTTCCTTAATATATGTCCGACAATAGTATCCATTCATGTTCGACATTTTTCCATGTATATCGTGTCTATTTCCTGTTCTTTGTGATATAATACATGCATTAATGAATAAATATGGAAATGAAAAAAAAAATAGCCTGTATGACAGTGAGCTCTAGGTAGCCTGCGTAGATTTCCGTGTTTTAAAAATAATGGGCACATTTATCATCCTAAATCAAATTTGGTATTGACTTGGGCCACATACAACGGATAGGACGTTGTAAATAATTCGTGTTGGAATATATTGCCATAATTTATTTTTTGGTTTTAGTTTATTTGTCAAATAAATTCTGAGCTGTCTGTGTCAACCGCTACAACTCAATGCATAGAATAGTATACACTACTGTCTGTTTCACGAAAGCTGTCCAAATTCATAGAGTGTAGATGTCTATGGGAATTTAACGTGGGGAAATTTTTTTCTTCAAAATAAAATCAATATTTAACCATATTTCACGAAATAAAAAGAAGGCTCATCCTTAAATTTTGATAAAATTTAACATTATCGAACAAATATCATTTTTGCATTGCTTATATAGCCGTAACATTTATCTATCCGACTACATTGCTAGTGACTTATCACCCAGATGGTGCGCTTTCACCATGTAAATCTATCATCATTAATAGCTCGTCTAGATTGATGTGTTTAGATGAACACATTCAAATCTTGATCCTTCCGGATTGTTCACGGGTCATGAGCCTTGATTTTCCAAACTACTGTCTGTTTCACGGAACCTGTCCAAATGTTACGGCCGCATAAACAATGAAAACCTTTTTCGATAATATTAAATTTTAAGAAATTCAATGAGCCTTCTTTTTATTTCGTGAAATTTGGTCAACTATTGATTTTATTACGACAAATTAAGTTGTCTATTGGAATTTAGCATGGGAGAAATAGAGGTGGAGGCGCTGGGGGAGGAGTTGAACAAAACGGAACATTTTGGAAATTGACTCCGAAACCTGGCTAGTTAGCTTCACTTGGAAACAAAAGTTAAATATTGAAAATCGGTCCACTACTTCTGAAACTTCTGCCCCATGTTAAATCCCCATATAAATCTTTGAAATCGTTTATTTATTTGCAATAAAATCGATATTGGACCAAATTTCACGAAATAAAAAGAAGAATCATTCTTAAAGTTTGATGAAATTTGTCGAAACAACTATTGTTTTTGCATTTTCTATATGGCCGTAAAATTTGGGCAGGTCTCGTGAAAACAGACAGTAGTACCATTTATGTCTATCGCTAGTACACCACTGTTTCATAGTACATGCAACACGTATTTGGGAAGGGCTGTAACTAACACGTGTAGCCCGGCACGTTGCTCTTATTAACAGTAAATTATAAGTTTTGAAACTACTGTTACATACAATCTACAAAGGGAAATAAAATGTGTTTAAATCCAATGCATGCATGTGCAGATAGTTATGATATGCCGTTTATATAATTACTGATTATCGTGAAATAATGTGATTGTGTCCTTACGCTAAACCAACGAGTGAGTGTATTTTCTTCCATTTCAATCACGATACTTTTTAAAAAACAAAGGTAGCCGAATGTAAAATATTGCCAAGAGGGGTGCGAATTAATTTATGTTGGCGGGCGAAGGTGATGTCTCGTGATTCAGAGGGTATGTCTGAGAACATGATTTGATTGGTTTAAGGGAACATGTCATGTCGACGTTACTGACATAATTTCACCATCTGGGTGATCTGATTCGCCTGATTCGAGGTGAAATGGTTAACAAAAAAAATATAATTCCTATATTTGGCAATAATGTAGATGATGATGACTCTACTCGTAACCATCTGCAGTATGTGTTATAGTAGACATAATTGGCTCCATTACAAAAGAGGAAAGTCCACTAATATTCCTCTTTTTCGGAGGCTGATTTGCATTTTTTAATGCTCTTTTTGATCCATTTCTGGACCCCCAGGGTGGAGATTTTCACCCATATGGAGTGATTTTATGAACACAAATATTACACTTTTAGATATAAGGAGGGGGGGGGGGGTGGGAGGGGGGGGGGGGGGGGGGAATCCCCCAGGAGGGAGAGGGATCCCTACCGCCCCCCCCCCCCACCCTCAACCAATCCATCCGCATTCATTCGGGATAACGTACTGAATTTAAAGAAAAAAAGGTGATAAAAAAAAACATTTAATTAAATAAATATATTAGTATGGGTCTATATATAATGTACAAACACGAAATATCAAATGTTCACATAATATACATAGAAACAACGACAAAAAGTAGCAGAAACCAACCAGTGGAGGGGGGGAATTTCCCCCCCTGTGAGAAACGTATCACAAATTTGATGCAATTTTGATGCTTTTCCCATAATATTCATATAACATACAATCAACGACAAAATTTAGCAGAAACAAACCATGGAGGGTGGAGGGTGGGGGGGGGAAATTTTGGGAAATTTTCCCCTCCCCCCTTGAGAAACATATGTGAGAAACATATCACAATGTTGTTGCTTTTCACATAATATTCACATAACATACAATCAACGACAAAAATTAGCAGAAACAAACCAGTGGAGGGGGGGGGGGAAGGGGGGTTCCCCCCCCCCTTGAGAAACATATGTGAGAAACATATCACAATTTTGTTGCTTTTCACATAATATTCACATAACATACAATCAACGACAAAAACAAAAAGTAGCAGAAAACTAACCAGTGGAGGGGGGGGGGGGGTTTCTCACATATGTTTCTCAAGGGGGGGGGGGGGGGGGAATCCCCCCCCTTCGAGAAACATATGTGAGAACATATCACAATTTTGTTGCTTTTCACATAATATTCACATAGTATACAAACAACGACAAACAGTAGCAGAAACCAACCAGTGGAGGGGGGGGGAGGGGGGGACGGGGGAATTACCCCCCCCCCCCCCCCCCACCCCCCCCCCCCCCTGTGAGAAACATATCACAATGTTGATGCTTTTCACATATATTCACATAACATACAATCAACGACAAAAAGTATCAGAAATCAACCAACAGAGGGGGGTGGAAATTCCCCCCCCCCCCCTCCCCCCCCCCCCCCCCCCCCCCCCCCCCCCCCTGTGAGAAACATATGTGAGAAACATATCACAATGTTGATGCTTTTCACATAATATTCACATAGTATACAATCAACGACAAAAAGTAGCAGTAACCAACCAGTGGAGGGGGAGAAATCCCCCCCCCCCCTGTGAGAAACATATCTCAATGTTGATGCTTTTCACATAATATTCACATAGTATACAATCAACAACAAAAAGTAGCAGAAACCAACAAGTGGAGGGGGTGGGAAATGCATCAAAGCATGCCCATTTTGTATTTGTTTAATAAATAATACAAATAATAAAATACAAAACATTTGCGAATGTATGAAATTTCATATAATCAAATTCAGTCAAAGTGACAATTGTATGAAATTACATACGATCGAAAAAATCATAATGGATTCCAAACTTTAAGTCTCAAATAACAAGTACTTGCGAACGTATGAAATTTCATACAATCAAATTCAGTCAAAGTGACAATTGTATGAAATTACATACGATCGAAAGAATCACAATTGATTCCAAACTTTAAATCTCAAATAACAAGTATTTGCGAACGTATGAAATTTCATACAATCAAACACAGTGAAAGTGACAGGTTTTCCATTGATTGTATGAAATTACGTACGATCGAAATAAATAATACTGGATCTAAGTATTTGCGAACATATGAAATTTCATAAAATCAAACACAGTCAAAGTTATAGTTTTTCCTGGTGATTGTATGAAATTACATGTGTTCGAAATAAATTACATACAATCCAAGAAAATAATACTGGATTCTACAACCGTAAGCCTCAGTTAACAAATGTTTTTTCCACTGGTGAAATTATATACAATCAAAATAGATAATACTGCACTCTGAGACTTCAATTAAGGCTCAATAACTCATTGCACACACATCTTGCTGAACGAATTAAATTTTATAGAATCAAATTCAGTGACGGTTCGTCTATTAATGGCTGTATGAAATTATGATCAAAATAAATAATACTGGACTCTACAGCTTTTTAATTAACATGATTAAGTCTCGGAAAAACAAATATTTGTGAACTTATGAAATGTCACACAATCAAACACAGTTGTTGTGACTGTTTTCCTTGTCGATTGTATGAAATTACATAGTGAAATACATACAATCAATTATTTATTTATTTAATGTATTGAAATATGGTCATTTTAGGCCGGGTTAACAGGGTCGAAACGCAAATTTAGAACTGAATACTTACAGAAAACTAGAAAATGTGGTCTGTCAACGCACTTAGGGCCCCTATGTGATTTAAGAAACTCTTACAAAAACTTCCAAAAAATAAACGTACGAACGGACAGACAGACCCTAAACATATATATTCAGGCCAGACAGTAGCATAACCTTACCTGCTGCCAGGTCCTCTCAACACCAGATTCACTTAGCCAGACTCCGTAAAAGTAATATGATTAGTACAAATATGTATTACTTTGATAATCTGTATAATTGGATTCAACTCTCAAGTAGCAAGAAAGTAAAAAAATGTACCTGAGGGGCAAAACACGGATATAGGATTCAGACAAGGATTGAAACGACAAGGAGAAACCCATTGTTAAATGTACCCTTTGCATGTTCCTAGCCAACACAGTTGTTAAATTGTTTATTTACATCTCATCAACTGTACATCATAAAACAAAGAACAATAGTACAACACAGGCACACATACAATTGCCATTCTAAAAGAATTACAAGAGACGGCTCGCTAAAACATTGAGCAAACAGTAATACATTTCAAGAAATACATATACAACATTACATGTACTTGTTGCATAGTATGGAGCTGCATGCATATACACTCCGGACTATATATACACTTATGCATGTTTATGCATGCACATGCATATACACTCGTGCTATGTGATAAACGCAGTCATCCCATGGGATGTGTCACAAAACTGCAGCGCCCCAATCGACACATTTCACAAGATCGGTATTAACTGCGATGCCATGCTACAACATGTTTGTAACACGGGACTCGTGTGAATATATGAATCAGCCCCATACATGTACTCGCATCAAATTAATATTTATTTATATTTATTTTTTTTACTAAAAAGGACTCCGCGCAAATCAGCAAGTAAACAATAAGCCATTGAAGTTGACCTTGCCACTGCGCTTATCCTGGTTAAAACAATCAGAGGCAACGGCAACCGCTGTTGTGTTATTTCTTTCTAGCGTCCCACATTGTATAGCTACCGCTAATCGTGACAGTGCAAATAAATCATTATATGTTTTATTCACCGGTCTAAAAGTGTGTTAAAATATATTGAAATCAACCACAAATGAGTGTCTATGTACAAAGGCATCTTACTACGAAAAGGCTTAAAAAATTAATATCATCTCAAATCAAATTTGAAATGAACTGATTAGCAGTAGATATACAATCGGGCTTTAGAAGGAAGTAAACGGTATGTGTAATAAAAAATATTTGTATTATTTACAACCATGTGATTAAAATTTACACTGGACTCTTTAAGACTTCAATTAAGTCACAGTACACACGTATTGTCGAACGTATGCAATTTCAGACAAACAAGTATTTGAGTTAATCTAATTGATCAACCCATCTGCTGATTTATTAAACCAAACGTGTGATATTTCATACACTCAACAAACACAATGTACCAATTTCCGTACAACATGTAACTGTAGAATGAATTGATTGAGTTATTGGTGTTTACCGGTCTATCAACAGCTACGGTAACTTAAAGCCGGGCTAACGGGTTCGATCCTGCATGTAACTTGCTGCATTGGGAAAAATATCCAAAGATCAGAACGGTATATTTACATCAAAATAAATATATATTCAGCGCTGAAATTTGAATAACACGACCTAGTTCCAGGTCCATACCACACCAAAGTCACTTGGCCTCTTCCCCTAAAAGCAATAGGATGAGGAACAATCGTATTACTAATACTCATACAAGGAGTATAACCAGATTAAAACCTCACATACAAGAATGCCAAATACGTACCAGAGGAGTTCTAAAAAATGTATACTGGAGAAAACAAAATAATCCCATCTTAGTTGCTGGAAATCACAGTAACAAGAATTCCGCGGAATCAAACGTCTCGCCTTGTTCCACCTTGACCTTGACCCTGGTGCCTTGACCTTGACACTGGGGCCCCGAGAATAGTCCTATGTTCATCTACGTATCATAGTAAAGGTATGTATAAAGTTTGATGATTATAGCTGATGAAGTTTTGAAGTAATGACCGTAACGCGAAAACTTAACATTGAATGATTACGACGCCGCCGCCGACGACTCCGGAAAAGCAAAACGTTAAGTCTCGCTTTCCGCTTTCGCGGGCGAGACAAAACGAGACATTGATTGATTTGATACATAAAATATATCCAACACAAGATCATATGCAAAAGGGAACACATCTGTATGCCGGGAGTACTGTACATACAGCACTAACTTTCAGCACTGTCAATTTGTTTATTTATTGGTGTTTAATGGTACATCAACAGCTAAGGTTCATGTAAGGCCAGGCAAACGGGTTCGATCCCGTTTTAAATCTGCTGCATTGGGGGAAAAATCCCAAAATCAGAGAGGAATATTTACATCGAGAAAAAATATATTCAGCCCTGAAATTAGAATAACGTGACCTGGTTTAGGTCCATACCACACCAAAGTCACTTGGCCCCTTCCCCTAAAATAGGATTACGAATAATCGTAATACTCACATAAAGGGTATAACCAGATTCAACTGTCAGATACAAAATGGCAAAGACGTATGTGAGGGCCAAACTAGGTTTCCAGTCGGGATACCGGTAAGGATGAACCCTGATCGTTAAATTACCCATCACATACTCCCACCTGCCACCCACTGCATCTTTGGTATAACATATCATTTGGCCTCAGGTGTGAATCCCCGTCAGAAAATGTGGCTACACTGCTGAACGGCTGGCATTCTCAAGGTCTCCAGATGTGATTGGCGAACTCTGAATGAAAATAAATACAAATATATCACTTGAATGTTGAACAAGAACATTTATAAGTGAAATCAAGTGTGCAATGGCTAACAGAAACATGTAAATGCTGCATGGATTGGCCTAAAATTTCATATTTGGCCTTAATCTTAGGCATGTGTGGCACATGTGTGGCGCATGGGTGGGCTATAGAATAAAAAGAATTGGCGCTGATAAAATTACATACAGTTCATGTCAATCATACTGTTGTGCAATGACACCTGAAAAGTTCATGTATATTATCTACTAGATAATCAAGGGCGGCCGAAGTGGGCCCCCCCACCAATAATTTTGTTGGGTCATGCCCCCCCCCCCAATGAATTATGTAATAAAGCACATGTTATCATCCTCAAACTTATTTTGCTGAGAATGCAGGAAATGGCGTTTAGATTTCCAAAATTGAGCATGCCCCAGGACCCCACTAGCAAAATCGGGCCCTCACGATTGGGCCCCCACAATAAGTTACCCATTCCGCCGCCTATGATAATATCTAGGGCCTTGATTGGGAAGTAAAAAATGCCAAATTTCTATAAAGATGGTAAAATTGACGGATGTTACAGTTAGCAAACACAACAAAATTAAAGCATGATAAAATTGGATAATATCTGTTTAGTTATGATCATCACATAATAACTGTGGGAAAAGAAGTCTCAAGAGTGATAGCTTATGCATGATTATGATGTAAAATGTTATCTAAACAAGAGGGCCATGATGTACCTAATTCGCTCACCTGACTCCATGAACACCAGAGGAGAATGTGACATTATTGAGTTCAGGTGTTTTAAAAAATGTGTGCTATTTTTAGATGGCGGTCATCTTGGATTAAGCGATGACTCTCATTTTACCAAATCTGAAAATGCTTCACCCAAGGATTTGAACTTCCTATGAACTTTGGCCAGCATCGGCCATGTGGTTCCTGAGAAAAAGACGTTCAAAATCTTGAATAAATGGACCTTTTGGTGGCCATCATGGATGACTTAATCATCCGATTCCGACAAATATTTCACCAGAGCAATCGCCTCATCGATACCTTCAATTTGATATATGACATGAGCATATTCGGTCCAAAAATAAAATTTGACCCGAATTTGACCCGACGGGCCACGCCCATTTTTGACCACGGGGTCACCATTTTCACAACTTTGTAAGAGCATTGTAAATCGATAATTCCTACCAAGTTTAGTCAAAATCCGGCCAGCGGTTCAAGAGAAGAAGATTTTTTAAGAATTTATGCTATTTTTAGACGGTGGCCATCTTGGATTAGCGATGACCTCCATTTTAACAAATCTGAAAAGGCTTCACCCATGGACCATAACTTTTAAGTTTGGCTACCATGGGCCAAGCGGTTCATGTACGCGTGCAAGTCGTCTGCAGTCATGCAAGTCCAGTTAACGTCCGCGGGCTGTTGACAACGGCCCGTTGACAATGTCCCGGTTTATAATCCTTAAAACAACAAATTCCACACATGCCGGGTTCTCGTTTGATTCCGCTGCAAATAATAAAATTAGGGTTGCATTGGTAACACCTCATATCAGACACAGCCTCTGGGATGTTGGATAATGATAAATGTCATAAAAGGAATATTTGATTGGATAAATTGGCTAAATGATTTTGCGACCAGTATAGACTCAGATTAGCATGCGCATTCGCGTGGTATTATCAAGATCTACACTGATTTACATTCAGCCATTTAATCACATTGCATGCTTCTAACACACACTAGATCTTTATCACTCGTAGGGGATGTCACTTGATCAGTCACTACACTGGTCGTAAATGTACTTACTATATAATTACTTATACATCATATAATAATATAATAATATATCATTTGGATCAGGCTAATGGACAATTGAATGAATGTTTGAATACATTGCAATTGGCTGCGGAAATATGTGACACATTTATACCTTCATGGACAAATGAACAAAGTATGTTACTAAACATGACATGGCTTTGTTTACAAAATATCACAGAATTTGAGTAGAAACGAAATAATGAAATAATGAAATAATCGACATATTCTGCTAAAAATAATAAAACCTTGCCGAATTTTATCGGAGAATTATTGTTTTTGCTGATCATGAACTTGGAAGTCAGTGGCAGATTTAATTTCCGGAAGTGTGCTCATATAGCCATAGATGTTCGATTACAGGAAAACGACCAACTGATCCGGCTGAGCCTATGCTGGTCATATAATTACGCAGATGATTTTTGTTGTTTCAGCTAACAGTTTACTTCACCTGTTAAAACGAAGTAATGTTTGCATGCGATTGCTATGGATTATTGCGGATTATTGCAGGCGGCACATTCAAATGTGTCAGTCTTGCCAGTGTTACTGGATCACCTAGCCATTAAGTGTGGCCTAATATGATTGGCTGTTCAGCAAAAAACATATTTCTCCCCACTGGACAGCAATTGGTCAATGATGTCACATGATATAACCCAACTATAGTAGCACCGCTCTCCCGCGAAGGGGTCCAATTTGAACATGAGGCTGATTTAGAAATTATAGAATACAGTGTACTTATATGACCCAGGCTTATCGTATATAGGCTTTATCATGTATGTGGCAAGAATAATTGCTTGCATACTCCCCGCAGCGATATAACAGTCTAAACTCTTTGTGAAAAACAAGACGGGTGTTTCAATAAATGAATACTGAACAGTGTAGACCATGATACGGGTCTAATCCGGTCGCAAATGCAATTATAACCACACTTCTGAGAACACCACTCTACGGTTAATTAATGTGTTTGAAGTTGTTTAATTGTATATGTGTCACGCGCCATATAAAGTATTTATCATATCCAATTAACAACTGTATATACATACGCGCGCTAGTCGTGCGGAGTCATGCGAATTCAATTATGTCTGCGGGCTCACATCACCCGAAACTTATGAAATTCCACAAATGTCGGTTTTTGTGTTCTCGGAGATTTGGAGGTAATCAAATAAGAGTTGTATATGTCAACACCTCATGTCAGAGTCTGCCGCTCGGTGAATATGCTGATGTTTCGCTGATTATAATAATCATGTATTGCCTTAGCGGCCGGTGAAGTGAAACGTTCGGGCCTCAACGTTATTTCGGGAAATATTCAGGTACGTATATAGTTAGTTTTTTTTTCACAGATAAATATCAGACCCCGTATATAAAATGAAACCAGTTATTCAATACAAATGGGTTTATGTGATTGAAAACCATCTTATCACATATGAGAATTTTCCTAAATCATTTCATATCTTATGTAACAGTTGGCCGTTAATTTTTTCCCCAATTTCGATGATCTGTCTCACAGTATTTTGCTTACGTACTATATTTTATTAATAGAAAATCAATGTATCCTATACCGCCATCTCACAAAAAAGTAATAAAAAGTCACATATATAGGTAAAATATTTTTTTCCATTGTCAGATCAAATGATCTTGAATATTTGCTGTTATATTATACAATGAAATTACTATTCAGTAACAAAGTTTTGTAAAATTGTTTGCAAGATTATTGCTTTTATTATTTACAAATTAAAATTATTTTGCTTGGATTTAATATGTTACCGGGACAAATGTAAATATGGGGACGTGCAGCACTGGTGCCGTTTTGATATGAATATTATTTTACTAGGTCCGTTTAGGACTGGTGCCGTTTGAGATGTTTGCAAGAGTTATCTTTCTTGTCCATGGAAGCACCAGCGGGAAATTTGTCTGTTTGCGATTTGTTTCTGTTTCCCACCGACTCATCTCGACACGTTGCGGATTTAACCATATCCAGCTGATCTGTGTTTGTAATTTTATTTATAATTTGTGTTCAGTACCAGTCCATGATGCGCCAATTTGTCCATTTATAAGAAAAAAGTAAGCGCGCTTACGAATGATGAATATAAGCCCAGTAGTCGTCGGAGACCAGTTATCGGATAATTTTATGTGTTGTCTTTTGAGGGACATCTTCAGGCTCTTAATGATTGACGTAAACATTGTTGCGACAATACTTATTATTGGTGGCACAATCGTCACCAATAATGGCATTTTGCAGGGCGTGATATTAAGTTCACACCCCAGGTCGTTTGCCCTAGCTGCGGGAAATAACTGCAGAATCGTCGGGTGGCACGATTTGCTCAAATCTACCCAAATCTTACCCAAATATACCCAAATCTTCATATAATTACTATGTGTTAATAAATGACACTTTATTTCCCCCGGATATAAAGGGATTTATGTATGCCGATGCACACCGTGTTTCCTTTTCACCTTTTTTTCATTTTTGTACACATTACGTAATTTTAAACCAATATGTTAATTAGCCCTCCGACGTTTGCTATTCAGAACAAAACCATTATCTTTATTTGTTGAATTTTCTACGACATTTCTACGCCAAGTTACGCGGGTTAACAACGAGAGATTTATCTTCTGGTGAGAATAGACGAGTATTCGTTATATTTGCGTGGTTCAATCGCTAAACATCATCCGGTTATCCGAAACATTGTGAGGAAATTTTCTCTCAAAAC